>OY390727.1:15250339-15350264 GCA_959613375.1 Heteropelma amictum
AGAAAACGAGACGCGCCCAAGAGGCCCTCACCTGGGCCTTTTTGCAACGAGTCATTGTATGTTTGCCGGTGCGTGCTCAAATTATTAATCGCCTGGTTTCAACGAGAAATATTCGCAAAAATATTTTCCACCGCGGTAGCCACCTGTGTGCCTCGCTCGACGCTGAGCCACTTCCGTCTCTCTGCATCGTTTTTTATCTCTCAGAAAATATCGTCAAGATTTTTTTGCGACAAAATACACTCGGTTTTGCGAGGGAGCCTCGCGAAATGAGATGCAAATTTTCTTGCAAATGCAAGCATATCCCACGCCGCTTTAATGTCCTGGAATGGACGAGGGAACGACGAATGGGGCTACTTTTATTCTTCCGTCGGTGGTATACACCCCGAGGATTGGAGATAGCGCCGTTCAAGGATGCACACACGGTGGGTCCGGAAGATGCTGCAGAGAGCATCGATGCCAGTCGAGATAAGAAGAGGCAACTACCGCGTGCGGCAGGGGCCGAGAGGGGAACTTTGGGGGCTGCTGGGAAACGCAGATAGGAGAAGACGAGGGTGCTCATTACCCTTTAATAGTTCCTCGTATTTCCAAAGCTTCTTCTACACATACAGCCTGAATCTAGGCGAACTATCCCGTGAAATTCAATTTCGCAGAGCCAAGAATCCTGCTTTGCATATACCCCCGCTACACCGGAGAATCTTTCTCCGCAGTCGCGATGTGCCCTATCTCCCAGCGAGTAGAAATTCTTCGGGGCTCATCTCATCTCGGCTTCTCGCGAGATCGCTCACGGCGGCATGCGCCGGGAATCAGCTCGCGTAGCTACGAAAATTGCCGCTCGAAACTTCAACGTGAAAGACGGTGGAGCGCCTCGGGTGTAAAGATCAAAACGTCGGGGTACAGACAAAGTTAAACGAAGCGATCGGAATCAAGAACGCGGAAAATCCCGCGGCGACTATGCGTGGGTGTTGATGAAAAGTTGCCGCGCATTTGAGGGAAAACGAGAAGGAAAAAAACACGCGATTGTTCCGGGAATTTGGAATCGTGTTAATGAGACTTTGAGAGTCAAGGAGACTCGTTTATTTTGAGAAAAGACGGCACATCCGTTGGACGTTCCGGGTCCGCGGCGAGTTACCGAATACACACACGCACGTACACACCGAGGGATTCGCGTATAGTCGCGTTTAATTTGGATAGAAAGGATACAACGTTGGATGGTTGTTTGGTCCCTTAATTGGGCCTCTTGTTGGTCAATGTATCGCATGCGGTAGCCAGCTATACGGTAGTCCACGACCAGCTATCTGTATCCATCTCCTCTGCCTCTCGTACATCTCCATCTCTCTCGTTCGTTCGTTTCTCAGCTCCGATCATGGTCTTTTTTCCTTCCTCCTCTCTCGTTGGTTAACACGGTACACCTTTCTTCGGCTCTCTCCGCTTGTACCCAGCTACTCCCCCGCATCCTTTCTTCCATGAAGATTTCTCTTTCTCCTTCTTTTCTTCACCTCGCTTCTCGTCGACACCAGCAGACTCAATCTCACCGCGGAACAAGCTGTGCGCGGGTGCGTCCGATTTTGCGGAGGATAACGAATGAAAAGAGCTCGCTGATGCCGCGGAATGGAACGAGGGGAGTGAGAGAGGAAACGACGCGAAAGAACAAAAGAGAAGATGAGAGACGCGCGAGGAAGATGCTGTGCATACACGCCGGCGGTTATTTTACGATGTTCCTCCGGCGAGTGTAAAAGTCAGCCTGTGGATTTTCGTCGAAATCTCGTCGCTGGTCCACGCACCCCAATTTTCAATTTTTCCAACAGCGCCGCTGGACCAAATAACCCGACGGAGAGGGGAAATACGCGCACGAGATTTCCGAGCGTGCTGTCACGACAGGTGGCTCTGCATGCTGGGGGGCTTGATGAAATATGGTTTTTTATTTGCCCCTCCGAGATATCAAATAGCGCCAGTGTATACCAGTAGCCACCGTGGAACACGATATGCTGCTTCGTTTGGATTCGGTCTGCCATCGAGCGAGGAATTTTATACAGACAGGGCGGGTAATACACACTCTAGTTTTGCTCAAATAGAGGTTGAAGTTTCAGCGAGTGCCAGCTGACAGGCAGCTTCTTCCACGTGCTCCTTTACTCGAATGACAAAAAACAAACATAATACCCTTGTCGTCACGATGGATTTCACCGATAATCTCGTACGCGACACATGACGCTGCTGTGGGACGTCCGGGAAAATAAAAAACGAACTTTTTTCCTTCATCACCGGAGAACGGAGGGTTTCTTTTCTGTTACAACGTTTCAGGCTCTCGCGCGGACGCTGATAATTTCTCGACTGTTAAAATTCAATTGGCGCAAATTCACCGCAGGATGCACTTGAATTACGATGACGTTTATAATCGCCTCGGTAATAATTTGTACCATACTTTCTTTTTCCGATCGAGCGCTCTGACCGCAGCTTTTTTTCCTCTCTTTCCTCTCTGAAAGGAAATGAAAATCGTTTCGTGCGGCGATAAACGTTGACGTAAACCAGAATTTCACGTGCGTTTTACCGCGTATTATATGTACTCGCGGGATACAGGTTGTACATATGTATATGTATATAAATAGCAGCGGTATTATATCGCGAGAGACCTCATGGATAAAATATAGACCTCGCAGAGTCGGAGAAACCTTCTCAATATGGGTGTCGGCATTCTCGAGACGATGCTGCTGTTTCTAGATTTTTTCTTTCCTCTGGACCGAGAAAGCCTCACCAGCATCTCTCTTTTCCTCTTGTTTCTCCGTCTCATTCGCTCCGCGACTGTCACTCGGTGACCACGTTGGCTCTTCGCTGTCTGATTCCCAAGCTCACGGTCGGTCGAGTCGGAAAGGACCGATCGTTTCTCCCTGTACCTGCAGATGAGCTCTCGTCTCTCTCCGCCACCTCGTCGACGCACGTTTCATCTTTGTATGGGAAAAACTCGAGATCTCCGCTCGATATTTATACGGTGCTATGATAATTAAGACATTTGACGGATTGTCCACGCGAGATGCAAGTGCACACCGGCGTATCTTATGAAAATCGTCTCGATCGAGTGCCGATGAAATCGAGCGTTGATGACATTTTCAAGCTCAACGTTAATTGAGACGCCGATGGAATAAAAACGTCGGAGACTGAACGAACGCTCTCCGAAAGTTAAACGTCGAGGCTGAAGGATAATGCCGCGAAAGTGCACTCTGCGCTGGTCCAGCAGAGGGGTCACGATTATACTCATAAATATGCTCCGCTGCCTTGCAATTTTACACTCAACGTTCGCAGGCGTCCGAGTCATACAACTCGAAACATCGTAATATGCATACATTTTTTACCAATTGCACAATTCCCCGCGTACGCTGTTGGATAATGACGACGAGTGTTATTACGAATAAAAAGAAAGAGCCTCCTTCCTCCGCGGAGATCGTGTTCTTCAGGGTGAAAAAAGTCAAAGTGGCGAAGCCAATCGGCGAAAAGTCGATGGGGGCAAATTAGTCAGCGGGGTAGTAAAAAGCTTCGAGTAAATGTAAAAAAGTTTGAAAATTTCGAGAAGGAGCATTAAGATCGTTCGACCTTGGAGTGAGAATGGCTCGCACGTTGCGCGGCAACAGGAACGCGTAAGAAACAAAAGTAGAAATCGAGTCGAGAGTCTGCAATATCAGCTGGGTCCGACTTGGACCGAAGAAAAAAATGCCTCTCGTCTCATCTCGCTATCGAATTCAGTTCCTCGCGGGTCTTTATAGAACCCTTTTTTTCCCCCCGTGTGTTTGCCTTCTCCGAGGACTCGCGCGTATCCCCCAAAGGCCAATTTGTCTGGATCATATACAACCGCTCGTAAAATAGAGCACACTCCGCGTCCCTTCGGACTCGCGGAGGGAATACCAATGAGATGGCGGGCTTTGTGAGTCGCCTCCGCGCGTCCCGTCAGTTCGAGCAAAAGTCGCGGCTCATGGGAACCTTTTCTCTTTTGCCATCGAGGAGCTCGCGCACAATCGCTCTCTCGCGCGTCTCTCTCTCTCTCTCCAGAGGGTTAAACATGCTACAGACGGTAATTCAGATCGTTGCGATGAAAAATCCATTCGGCTGCGTCAGCATCCCTTCATCTTCTCATCTCTCTCTTTCTCGTTCAACCGCAAAACACGTGCATCACATGATTTTCCTTCAAGAGTTTAATAACATCGAATCTAGACGTCTGGGACATTCCTCGCATGTCCGACGAGCGTATACTTGTCGGAGAGGAATCTGAATCGCCGATAGGCGAACGTACACGACATTCATCTCCGTTGACAAGATGTTTGTACGTAAATGTAAATACGTTTGGCTTGAAAAATCAGCTACAGGTGGACGAATTCTCACGCATCGAGGTCACCCAGTTCTCAGAGACTTCTTGGACGATATTATACGTTGCGTTAGAATTCCGCTGGATAATTCAGCATCCAGACTCTCGAGCACAGATCTATTATCGATAAACGAATAATTTCGTGCCCTCGAACCGCCTGTTATCGCGAGCGAAAGTCCAAGTCCGTGTGTTTGGAGAAATCGTCTTGATGGATTTTTCTTCTCTCGTGGGAGCCTGAACGGTTCGATTATTCAGGCGACTCGATCACTCGAGTTAACCCCGTAAGTACCGGATAATTGAGAAAACGGGCTGCAATTAGGCGAGCCACATACGAAGCTATGACAAATCATGCTTATGGTCACTCTCTCTCGTTGGTCCAGCATCTTCGTACGCAAAACAGGTTCCCATGATCCGTTGCTGCTCCGCGCTACTTTATTATGCTCTTGCCTTTCCATCTACATCACTGTGATTTATCGTGATTCTCCAGAATCCCATCTCTCTCTCCCATCTCTCTCTCTCTCTCTCTCTCTACTGTATATACATTCGCACACACAAAAATGCGAGTGTCCGGAGAACGGAATCTTCTCACAGACGAGCATCTCTCCGAGTGTCTCTCTCGAGGAATCGTTGATCGTTTACTCGAGACTGGGCGATAAAACGAAGCTCGAGCGATTATCGTTCTGATAATTCACTCGCGATAATAACCGCGAATCGCCCGACGGATTTATGTTATACCTCTGCGGCCACAGCCATAACCCTGAGACGAGCCGCGACGGTAATGATAAATGTGTCAGAGGAGAAGCCAAAGTAAAAATTCAAAATGCTTTTCGTGGAATATTTTGCCGAATAATTGTTCTTTCATACGCATAATCGGACGATTTTTCATCATCAAGGATCTTCATCCCGAAGGTAGCTCGGTGTAACAAAAGGGAAAAAATCTCCTCTCGCCGTTCTCATACTTTTGTCAATGGAGGCCTTTTGTATTTTTTTTTCGATAAGTGAATGTCGATGTTTCGAGTTTGTACACGCTCTCTGCCAGTCGAGTTGTTGATTCGCAGGACAGTTGCGCGATACCGAGGTGATTGCCGCACGATTATATCCCCCGGCAACGTGACTGGCAGTCTCAATTCAAAACCGTAGATCCAAGAATCATTCGATCGTATTATGTGTATACAATGACTCGGTTCTGTATTCACCGAAAGCTGACTGGCACTGCTGTCGACTCGGCTTGTATTTTCGCAACGTTCGAAAGGTGCGCGCCTGGATCATGGCAATCCCGCGTGCATCGTATCACGGATATCGTAAATCGATCCGCGGAGAACAAATCTGTCGATCCACAATTTCGCGAAAGTCGATAATAAATGAATTTTTCCATCGAAAACGATAAAACGTCGGTCGATGGTCCAATAGGTACATTTTTTTCTCCATATTTTAAGCTGGAAAATTGAAAAAAAAATGGATATCGCTTGAATGATAATTGAAGATGAAACTCTTTTATTTAAGAAGACGGAAAATCAGCTGGTCGTGCCTCGAGTAAATTACTTTTTGTTTTACGAGTACAATGATGATCCCTCCACCTTGGTATCGCGTCGACCTGATAAATCAAGAAAGAGCATCAAGCTCCGACGTCACAGGAGCAAAGAGTTTAATCTTCCGAGGCGAGTCTGCGTCCGCGAACTGAAATTCTTCTCGTAACTCGTCGCGACGAGACACGCAAATAGGGATGCTCAATTTTCGAGATATCTTCTCACGGTTACATCGCCACTTTACGGCGGAGAAACGGCCGGGAGATGCGCGCAATTAAACGACGCGCACGTCAGGAGGCGAATTCCGCTTCTGCGCTGCGCGTTTAAGATAAAAAGTCCGAGCCCTCGGGGCCAAGTGTGGTATGTTCTGCGCGACGTTAATCACGACGTTTCGTCGCTAATGTATTCAATGCCGTACGGCAAGCGGGGCGCAAGGCGCTGAATTAAACGCTCGACAATGCCCCCGAGGGTTTTTCGCTATGCCGAGAAATTTTCGCATCGTTCATCCAGTGGAAACGAAGCTCCGGAGAAAAAAGATCGTACGAAATTGGTGTATCCAATGATGGAGCGATCTAATTTATCTCGGCGATTTCGCGAACCGCGTTACGACCTCCCTCATCTCGGTTCGGTCGGGGTCATTGTCCTTGACAGCTTGCATTGATCAAGGATCGATGAGAACGCCGCTGATTTTTTTTACTTTTTTTTTTACTCTCCGATGAATCTCTCGGGAAGCTGTGCGACAAGATGCCCTCGTTGAAAGGCTTTGTTGGCGCACTGTCATCGATTCAAACGTCGCATAGCCGATTCCGTGCGTCATTACCGTACGTACGTCCACAGAGTCGCGTCCTTTTGCCTCGCGAAACACACGATGGACCAGTGAGCCAACGAGCGAGTTGGCACAGTGGAAAAACCGTTCTCGTATTTACTCGAGAGCATTCCTAAACCCACGCACGTGAGTCAACGCGTGCCGTTCTGCTGATGTCGAACTGCGTACGCGTATAAAAGCGAGCCACACCGCGCGAGAGGACCCGGCTCGCAGGACACACGCGATGACGCCGAGAAAACGTTAATGGACCGTTCGCGTTGCCGCGAGGGTGCTGACTCATTCGGACAAACCCCCTTAAGCATTCTGCGATGATTCTCGATCGAGTACAGCTTCATCAACGTTTTTTCCTTCCTTCCTTTCATCATCCGCTCGCTTCATCGATAAATCGATACACACGATTGTTACGCGAGAGAAATCGCGCGCTGCTCAGATCCGCGATTCAGCCTCCGTGGATTTTCTCGCGGAAACGCGCGAGATACGCGAAGCTCGCATACATGCATTGATATTTTTAATTTGACGAGGCAGCTGCTGGATCGAACGATCTGACGGATCCTCACGGGCATACCGCGTACACACGGCGTTGATTAATCGAGAGAAACTCGTTAAAAGTAATTGATCGAACGTAGCGGCGCGTAAAACTCGCGGATGTCAATGCTGAACGCCGGAATGCCGGATGCGAGAATTCTCGGCGTGTTTCGCATCGAACGCTTGTGGAAAATCACGCTTGTACACGTGTATTTCGCGTGACGACAGTCATTTTTTCTTCATCACCAGATGCCTACATGTAAATCCGTCTTTGAGCAATTCGATGAGAAGAGAAATGGAGAAAAAAAGACACTGAAAGGCACACATGTTTCCTTGGGAATTAAACCACCGCCTGGCCCAAAGATTCAACGTCGATGGAGGATGTGCGCTGTACATTGGGGACATTGTCGTGTAATCGCTGCTTTCACTCGGTGATAAAACCTGCTCGAGGCGAGAGCAAAGAATCGAGATGCACCGGGCTCGCGTGTCCAGTGTGAGATATGAAAATCTCCGATAGTCCGTTGAGATGCTCCACCTGGATAAAATTGATCGAGAGAGGGAGGCTGTGCTGAAAGATCATTGAGGTGTATACGCGTGCGGTACACGTGCGCAATCACGCTCCACGTGAAATTGTCGTCTGCTCTCTCGGCTCTCTGCTGCTGGGTGTTTAATACACAAAAGCTGTCATCGAGAAGAGTCCCAGAGCTTTCTCCGCTCCCGGCTACTGCGGGAACGAGAACCACTCGGGTAATAAAGAGAACAAACGTGATGAGATTAACATTTCGCGGAAGAGGCGGTAACGCGACGGTCGCCGGTTGCATCTTGGACGATTTTTGTCTCCCGTTTGAATAAAACATCTCGAATTATCGATACGTCAGGTTGAATCATTAATCAACTGATGCATTTAATTCCGGAAACGGTAATTGCCAAATAACGACCTTGGAAACTTTCATTCGAGCGTGTATAAAGTGACTCATGGACGCGGCTCCTGTGTGATTTCCCTTGCACTTTGGACCACTCGATTCCTGCGTCATTTTATTCGCAATCACTCGGCGTGACGTTGCCAAAAGCCTCGTGTTTCTTCTTTCATCTCCGACTCACGCAGGCATCGAATCGTACATTTTTTCTCCGCTGGTCCATGATATCCGAAGAGAAATGCGATGACTCTCGGATCGACTTTAGAGGCGACCTTAAGGCTTCTCCAGCGGGAGGACCTTGACGAGCACGGATGTGAAAGATATGTATCGCGAGTGCACGCCTCTATCGCGCCAACATTTTGTTTTTTCCTCATCACTCGGGGAAAGGTGCAGCACACAGCATCCCCGCAGTGGGATAAAATCTAATGTAAAATACGCGCCAAGCGCATCGTACTCTCGGCTGACCTTTCGCCGCGAGAACAAGGTCGAGGGCTTGGAGATTTCTTTCTTCCTTTTTCCTTCCTCCTCCGATCCTCCGAGGCACCTCCAACATCCGTGAAAGGATCTCGACTCCCACGGGATGACGCGAGGATACCTGGTGCGCCTTGCGGAATATCCTTACGCACAGTTATGTCGCACGTACACCAGCAGGGCGTCCGTTATTTCCCAAGTTGACTTTTTTCACTCGCATATGCATCAAATCATCAACCCTTACCTCTAATGAAAATAATTAATGTCTAATTCATGTTTTTTTCATTTACCAATCGAAATATTGAGTTTTCGAAAAAAAGTCGGTGTGTTTCGTGATCAGCGGAAAATTTCTGATCAGATAGGCTTCTGAGATATTGAAAATTTGAAAAAAAAAATTTCGTCCCATTTTGGGCCACTTTTCCAGAATCGTGGAAAAGTCGAAATTTCAAATGGTTGTAACTACGGTTCTATTTGTGCTATATACATTTGTTGGGGGGGGTTTGGAGACGCTCTCGAGTAGACTTAAAGAATGGCGCAAGGTACATCTCGATAGCTCAATTTCTTCACCCTCAAAATCGATGTTGAAAATTGGCGAAAAAAACGCAAAGGGGTATGTATGGGAAAATTGGCGAAAATCGATGGTCCAACTTTAAAAATCTGCCAAAAATCGAAAAATCAAGGTATCTCGATGAACCAAACGGCATTTTGAAGCCTCAACAATCGCGAAGAGATCAAGCACAAGTTGGGGCACCTATCTCAAATGAGAAAAAAATGGCAAACATTTTAGTGAATCAACTCAATCCGGCAAAAAATGGCGAAAAATTTTGGATCTCAAAAATGATTTTTAATGGTCTAATCGATGTATTTTTTCCCGCTGATTGCGAAACACACCGGTATTTCATCGATAACACAATATTTCAGCCCAAAAATACAATAATACGGATTTTATCAATTAATTCCGATTTTCTCATTGAAATACCGAGATTTCGGGAAAAAGTCGGTGTGTTTCGTATTCAGCGCAAAATTTCCCCTCCGTCAAGCTATCGAAACATTGAAAATTGAAAAAAAAAATCGACCCATTTTTGGCCACTGCTCCAGAATCCCCGAAACGTCAAAATTTCAAATGGACACATGGAAATTTCGTCCACATTGACACATCCAAGTTTGTCGGGGTAGTTTCGAGACACCCCCGAGTAAGCTCAAAAAACGGTGAAAGTTAAATTCCGATAGCTCGATTTCTTCTCCCTCAAAGATGTACAAGAGAGCAGGAGAAAAATCATGCAGACCTCGCATACACATATAGTAGTATACCATAGACGCAAACGGCCAATCCTCTTTCGCGCTCGGCGGAGGATGAGACCGAGAGGAGCACAGGGTCCCGACATATACTAGATGCAACCCACGCGAAACGGACCAGCGACCACATACGTCCGGGAACCCACGTGGCCAGCAAAATGCGGTAGAAGAAAAAAGAACTAGAATCAAAGAGAAACGAGAGAAGCTGCGAGGATCTCACCGCTTCGCGGCCTCCGCGCTGGCTTCATAATCGTGAGACCGCATTTCGTGTTCCGCTTTGAGAGAGATTGCAATTTTTTTTCCCCCAGGAAACGGCTCATCCTCCCTTTGGTTCTTCGATTCTACGCTGCCCACGATGAAATACCCGCTGAGGCTGACTCTCGTGGACTCCATTCGTGGAAATGTGTCTCGCCTGGGGCATCCTGCGATCTTTGCTTTTCCATTTTCATTGCGGGCTCACGAATTTCGACAGAGACATCTCGATTCCCAAAGGAATTTTTAAATAAATGATCGTAACGAACAATTACACTTTCAATCGTCATTATCAACAATTTAAAGTACTCCAAGTAATTATTCAACCACTCGTAATTATTATCAATGTACAAAATTGTTATACTCGTATACAGTTTACATTCCGTGCGCTGTCTGAAAGAAATTATAGTTGCAACGTGCGCAGGCTGCGTCAGCACTGTAACCCTTCCTGAATATATCCTACGAGACTCGCGAGGAGTGCTCGTATCGTACTTACGAGAATCTCATTTTTAAACGGTACCAGCCAGCACCACAATGGTTATTGTTTCGGCACGTGGTATGCCATCATACGTACAAGTACGTGTATATATATAAATATACATAATATATGTATATGTGCGATCGAATTCGCGTACGCGGCAGAAGCGAGGCTCGCGCGCGAACCGCCTATTTATGACACATTATGCGAAAGCGCACCCGCGATAAGCAGCCGCATCGACGGCGTCGTGTCGCGCAACCTTATTTTCCTTTTCCATCTCGCTCATCCCTTCTCGTTTCTCTCCGAGAGTTTCGCCATACCGCAAAGGCGCAAGGAGTTATAAACTCGTAGATACAATATTGCGTTTCTCCGGTGCGATGGTCCATTGTGCGAGATGCCAACAATGATAGTACCAACCGCTCGTACAAACAATTCGCGCGTGTACACCCTGCTGCGTCCTACACACGCCAGCGCAGTGCATAAATCATGATTCGCGCTCGCGAGACCCACCCTCGCGCGTCTCCTCTCGCTCTTTCTGGCTCTTTTTCTCTCATTAGCGTCCCTCCGCCGTTCGAGGCTTTTCTCACACTCGTCATTCGTCATTTTTCGATGAATTTGTTGCAATTCCGCGGATGAAAAAATTGTCGAAAAGAGAGGCGTATTTTGTTTTCGTAAATCGCGCAGCTGCAGCGTTTTCCAAGCTCCCTGCGGAATTCATGTGATTTTGAGAGACGCGGCACGGTGCAACCTGGAATTATCGGAGAAGCTTCAAAGTGGTTTAAAGGCGCGTTTTTTTTAATGATTCCCTGGGACTCGAGAAATCGAGGAGAGGAGAGGATTCCCCGTCCTCGCGAGAGGTTTGTTCCCTCGAGCGCGTGCTGCTGAGCTTCTTTCGCGTGTGTACATGTATTTGAACCGCGAGCTGTCCGTTGCATCGATGAATTTCCCTGCTGCCGTTCGCGGAGAGAAAACACGAGAGAATTAAGCCGGAGAATGAGAAAAAGAGGAAGAGCGAAAGATGGAGAGGAGAAGACGACTGCGGATGCTGCGAGGGCGAGTAACAGATTGCGGGTCTCGGTGAACGCGGTAGCTCTCTCTCTCTCTCTAGTTATTGCGGCAGACGAGGAAGGATGTCAGGTCCTCGGGGTCTTTGAGAGGACGATGGGCTCTCGCTGGACAGAGAGAGAAGAAAATCCAGATGCAGAGGGAGAGAGAGAGCGAGAGATGCTGAGCTCTGGATATGCAAATCGAGGAGCGAATCTCTCTGGACGGTTGCGATTCGCACAGTAGGACGAAAGGGACGGTTAGATGTGTACCTTTTTATAAAAGGATATTGGGTTGGAAGGGTTCGGGCGACCGAGAAGATTCTCTCGGATGTTCTCTCGTTTCGCCTCTCGTATATCCACGTAATTAAGTCGGTCCCCCTTTTTTCTTTGGTCAGAGCCCGTTTCTCTCCCGTACTCTGCTCTCGCATCGATTCTTCCACCCAACGCGAGTGTCGCCTCCGCGATGCGACTCGCAGCAGAGGAGCCTCACTCGGGTATGCATCTTTTCCTGTACGAATCTCAAAATCGTTGGATGTTTATCTCACAATCAATCTCTGTACCATCATCTATTCTTCCCGCTCTCGACAACTATTTCGCACGTGAGAAAAATAAAAAACGTCTTTATTTCTATTTCGTATACTGCGGGAGATAATTCTGATTTTTAGAATAATTCAAATAAATAAATATAGCTCCGTTTTTTCGATGCATTCTGGAGTACACCAGGATGGAGGAAAAGCGAGAGGGAGGAAGGAGAGAAAAATTGAAGGGAAAAGAATGGTCCCCGCCGAGTGTGCGGCGATGCGACTTGGCGATGACGAGCGTCTCGCGAAAATGCCGTCTCTCCTCGATCTTGTCGTGATCGTCCTCTGGACCAAAAGAGCTCTCCTCGTGGGAGAGACACGGTGTGGGAAGCGCGCAAGGATCCCCGGTGCGTTCTCAAGCTACTACACCAGTGAGTATAATTCGCTTCTCTCGACTCTTTTTATTTCATCTTCCTCGATCTTTTTTGCCTCCTCGTCTCTTTCGCTCCTGCTCACCTTCCGTTTCTCCATCGTCTCGTCTCGTGTGCGCCTCGCGCGAGCACGGAGCGTGGAGAAAACCGCGAGCGACTGTGCCGTGTTCGTGCTCGTTCCACCTCCAACCTGCCTATATGGTCAACTCACGAACGCGCCACACACCTTAAGAACTTCTTCTCCCTTCTGTTCTTTCGTCTCGTTTCGGTTCTCCCATTGGCGTTTCGTTCTGGTACGCGCGTCCGTGTTCCACTCGCGCGAGCGACCGAATCCAAGATCCGCGCGCTCGCTGCATTCCAGCCACGCGCCTATTCTCTCCCCCTAGAGGAACACTGGCGTAACCATTTTTTTCATCAACCTGCTTGCATGTCACAGGCTGGTCCGAGACTCGATGTCGGCAAATTTTCATTCATTCGAGTGAGAAAAAAAAATTGAAAACCACTGAAAAATTTCGGATTTTTCAAGTCGAAATAATTTGAAACATTTTGGAGAAACGGGAAATGGGAGAGGAGCGGATAATCAACGAAAGGATTTATGATAGAAAAAAAGATTTTCCATCACTTTCCGTCAAGTATCCTTTGACAAATTTTTCATATTGTTGGCCAAATTTTTGTGTTATTTTTTGAACGATCTTGTTGAAAGTCCATGAGGAAAAATGGGATGAAACCTTGCGAGGCCTTTGGCGGAGAAAGTTCGCGTGAAGATTAATCATTTTTTGACGCAAGGATCAATATTGTTATCGGAAGAACGCGCAGAAATATCTTTGCCGATCTCCACGCCATTGGGAATTCGCTAGGAACAATAAAAGCATATCGCGGAGGGCTTATAGTTTGCCGAGAGAGTCGCGGCGGTGAGGAGGCTGGGGTTTCGTGATCTCTCTTTCTCTCGATCCCTCTCTCTCTCTCTCTCTCTTGTTCGAAAGATGCGAGAGAAGGCGAAACGCAGCATCCGCGAAAGAGCGAGGGGGGCAAAGAGTCGACGGTGAAAAGAGCGGGTATTCGCGAGAGGGGATGAGTGGTCCAGCGAGTGTGGCGTTGAGTAAGAAGCGCGTGTGTATATATGTACGTTGCAGTGGAAGAAAGATGCCGTGATCGCATCTCGAGGAGAGAAGAACAAGGATCGTCGTACAATCACGTCCTGCACGCGCCGTGCCTCGAGCCATTTTCAGGCCCTGCTACACGAGGCTCTTTCGCAGCATCCTGATGGAATAAAATCATTTCCGAACTAATCCAGAGGCCCGAATTTTCCCTCAAAGATAAATTACTCGAACGATGACTCAAAAACTGACATAATTGGCGGAAAAAAATAAATTTAAGGGGCCCTCGATAATTATCGAGATGATTTTTCAAAGATCATTATTTTACCGGCGTTTTTCAAGATTATACTCTGTTCGAACGATGAGGGTTCATCCACGTGTGATTCGGAATATTTTCGAGAAGCAAAATATGCCGGGGGAGGGAACGATCGAGACGCAAATTGGTATTAAATGTTAATTATCGATTATTCGAGTATCTAATCGCTCTATCGTTTCGCGATATCCCACAGGGAATCTGCATATCCAGACGATATCCTCGCCGAAAATAGAGAGAAGAAAAAAAAACTAGTTACGACGAGAATGAAAAAGTCACACGCGAGGATGGAGCTACCAATGGGGGTCAGAACGGTTAATTGGAATTATGAAAATAATCCGTTGATGTGACAAATTATAGCGTCGTGTGTCTAACGGTCACGAAAATGAGCAGCTCGAGGAAAGAGAGAAAAAAAAACGTTCTCACCGCGGTTTATAATCGTTTTCGCGATAAGATCGATAATTGGCGAGGCAAAAGTTCGAGGAGAGTATGCAAATTTATTCGACGTGGAGCTACGTTCCCCGGCGCGTCGGAGCTTTAATGTACTCTGCGAGTATTCCAAAAGCGTGTTGACGTCGACACTCCCCGTTGAGTTATGCGAACGAGATTGAATTTCTTTTTTCTAATTATCATTATCGAAAAAAGATTTTTCGATTCGTGTAACATCGCCTCGTGTGCGCAGTTTCGGAATATATATACGGGACGCTCGAGGCGCATGGCAATCTGACCCACCGGTCCAGCGCTGGAGGCTGGAGCTCCAAGTGTGGGAATTCTGCACCTCCGAGCCTCCCGACGACCTTTGCCGCAACCTGCAACCGTAGCTCGCCTACTGAAACATCGTACGTTAGCAGCATCACACACACACACACGATGCATGATTATAAATCTCGAGAAGCGTGCGAGAGCAAAGGATATACGCTCGATGGATTATTGCGTGGTGTTCGTGTGTGGAATCTTTATCCGACTATTTGTACCCGCGAGTCCAGAGCCAGAGTGGATCCCCAGGACTCTCCTTCTCGAGGTAAAACTCCTCTTCGAGTGAAAATCGCGACTGCTTCGACCTTCATTTCCTCCTTGATTTTCGTCGATTGCGAATTAGTAGTCGCCAAAAGCCATACGCTATTTTTAATATTCTTCATTCGTGACTATAAAAGTCATTTTCGTTTTTCCAAAGAGGCGAAATATCGGAAAAGAGGGTGATTTTTGGGTACAGCGATTTTTTAATGCCGCAGGCGATTGAATTCGCTTTTTCTTCGCGATTTCATCGATGGCGATACAGTCGTATGATACTGTCAGAGTCAATGTACTTTTGCATGCTTATAAATTCGAGGTTACGGGTTGAAGGTTGAACCTCGGGGTATCGAGACTGATGCGAGGCATCTTTATGAAGTATAATTCATATTTGTATCTCGTGCATCGATGCACTTACGTCTATCCTGTAAAGGATGAAGGCGCCATATATATCCGCCGTGAATACCGAACATTTTCTACACGTGATGGTCTATCTTTATCACCTCTTTTCCCCTTGCAAACCGCGCCGAGCAACCCTGGGCGAGCAGCGCGAGCAAACGAAGGCGAAAGTTCAAGGCGGCTCGCTCTTGGACGGAGCTTTTCATTCGTCTGTGTGTGTGTGTGAGTGTGATAAATATGAGAGGAGAATCTTTCGCACTTATAGATCGTTTCTCTCATAACCTCGGCTGTCGGCTGTCGATTCGCGTGTCAGCGAGGGATACACACGGTCTCGTCGAAGAACACATTATTATTACTCTTTTTTTTTGCCGATGTATCAAATCGATGATTTTCGATTTTTGCAATAATAATAATAGTAATAATATAACACTACCCTCGAGCTGTCAGATTTCCCGATAGCCGCTTGGGACTCTGCTTTATCGAACGAAAAAAAAATTCAGTCCCGATGAATCGTTGATGAAAATGGTACTTATTGCTGTGCCAAAGCTCGATTGAATTATTCGTCTTTAGATTGACGAAGGAACGCATATGCGAACGTAAGAAAAAATGGAGAAAGACTGTAAGACACGACGAGAGGCGTCGCTATTTTTTTTTGATTATTTTAATCAGCAAAGAAGCAATCGAACACCTGCGGTGTCTCTGGACCTGAGGAGAGGCAGGAATATGCCTGTTTTTTGCATAATACGATGATCGTCACCAGCTGCTGCTGGCATTCAGTGTTTCAAAGTGTCAAAAGAGCCTGCAAAGTTTACATCAGAGTGTACACGATTTTGTTTCCGTTGTTTTTGCCTCCTTTTAATGTCCTACCTGACCGGATCTGGTAATAATCATAATCACCCAGCATCGCGAATACCAACGACGAAATTCCTGAATTCTGTCATCTTTCCGAGCTCCTCGTTGCGCGTCGCGACGAGAGATCTACCGGGAAGTCATCAGGAGGAATCTGAAAGCGCCGAACGAGGACTTCCATGTTTCAGACACGGGAATTCCGTCGGTCGCGGTGATTTCAAGGAATGATCATCGTCGCGGACTCTTTTTCTCTTTTTTTTTTATTATTATTAAATCCCTCGGCTCGCGGTCCTACGATCTTTCCTTCACCGGGAAAAACCGTATGAGGGCTAGGGTGGTTTCAAAAATGGCAAATTCCTCATTTTTGAAGCTATATATTCCTGCACCTGCTTTCGTGCGGGGTTCAAATATATCTTTCCCCATTTTCTAAGGGATTTATCTCGCGGGACGTTAAATCCTCCGCGAAATTCGACGCAAGATCCGAAACTGAAAATCTCGCGGGAATCACCTCCAGGATTCTGACGTTTCCACTGGCGAGTCCTTCCAGGACGACCTTTTTTGAAAGGCGAGTTTGACATTTTGGGTAAAGCGTGAGATTTTCATCTCTCTCAAACCACCCTAAGTACGTACGCTTTTCAAGGACGCGGCAAACCGGCGTACATTGTCGTCGCTCTCGCGGCGCGGCTCTCGTAATCTTTCGCCAACAAAAGTCGCGAGGGGTGCCCCGCAAAACATGTCCGTTCACGCTGAAATCCACGAGTTTCATCATTGCGCGATCGGTGCAGCAGCAGCCCGGAGGAACGCGTCTCGAGACTTTTACAAGAGCTATTACTCGTGCGCTCTCGAAAGTATGTCCGCGCGTGTGGGAAAAAAAAGGTTTATCGTTGGCGACGATGAAAACATTGCCGTGGAATTCCGTGGTTCTGGGCGTTTGTGGCCTCTCCGAGGGTATACACTCACGGTCGCATTTTCTCTCGACGAACGAGGCACCCTTTTATCCGATGCACTCGGAGAGAAGACTCATCCAACCCGGGGAATTCACCTTAAGGTTTATGTACGAGAGCCGCGCGTACACACGTTACGTCTGGACCTTTAAATAGAGTGCAAAAAGGGCTCATGTCCCATAAATTTACACGTTGCGTCATTCTCCTCTGCGTTCCTTTGCTTGAAAGTTGGATCTGTGTTGTATACAATCATATACATGTGTGTAAATTTATAGCGAGAATGTGATGAGGAGCTCTGGTCGGCCTCGGTACGAGACCAGCAAAACGCTCCAGTGCTCTCTCGCTCGTGGGTAAAACGCCTTTAATTGGTGGTCAGTCGGACTCTTGCGCGCGTGCGAACCAACGATCCAAAGAGGCTGACTTATTTTTCATCGAGAGCAGAAGAGACGAGACAACGACGACGACGATGATAGCAGGGGAACTTACGCTGAACAGCCTCGAGTGTTGTCCATCGGACTGGACCGTTTCTTCGTTCTTTTTTCGTCCTCCAACTTTTTCCCAAAGTATACGCACGCACACGTGTGTGTCAGCAGCGTCAAGATGGTTTTTTTTCTCCGCTTGCGGATCCTCCGTGGCATTTACGCCGGTACAGAGAGCCCCGGTCCTCGTCCCGCAGGACGGTGGAATTTTCCCGAGTCATCTCGGCAACTTGTCACGGCGGAGAAAGAGAGACTCCGAGAGGAGATCCGCGACGAGCGCTCTCTCTGAAAGCTCTTCCGAGACAAATGGGCAACGGCGTTTTCTACTTTTGCTCTAAAAGTCCGGCGCGAGAGCGATATCAAAGGCGGGGACCGAGGGAGAAAAGGAGCGGCGAAACTGCATCGCGGATGGAGACACTCCGCGTATGCTTTTTGTCGCATAGCGGTTTCCGTAAATGCTCTGGGCGTGGCTCCTTTTTTCATCGTCCTGCCAACCGCGTTATTGCACTCGCGGAGCTCGTTGCTTTTGCTCTTTTCTCTCCCGCTCCGCGCGTAATAATCTCTCGATTTGCTCCGGAGACGAGAAACCTCGGTGAAAAATTTCAGGCTGGGAAAAACGAGGAATTTTATAATCACACCGACGTTTCTCCGTTTCTTCTCGGTTCTCCAATTAATTTCGTCCAATATGGAGCGCAATCTCTCAGGAACGCACCTCGGCGTTCTCCCCGCACCTTATTGTCGAAAAATGGACAATCGCGTTTGCGTATCGCTCTGTGGGCTCGTGCGCGGGCTGCTGGACCGCGCGCGCCGTCAGCATCCTTTAATTAGCCATCATTGCGCAAAAGCTCGTATCGGAGAGCTACCCCGCTTTTCCTCCGTCGTCTTCAACATCGTTTTCTCCCTCGTCGCTGTCCTATCTCCTATCCCGCGAGACGTGGATTCGAACATCTCGCGAGGGAGAAACGGAGAGAGAGAGAGAGAGAGAGAGGGAAAGCGGAAGAGAGAGGCTGGCTCGCGGTTATATCGCGTAACAAGATCTTATTCAGCGTTTCGCGGTGAACAGGCATGCGCGTAGGGTTAATGATGCTATCGCCTATGTATATACATACATACCTCGTACATAGATATAAATAGCGCTCAAGAGGATCGCATTACAGATACCATAATATGTTACAGTCGTGCACACTTGGCGTACGTTTTATCCCTCTTCCTGCTCCACTCTTCCTGCTGCATCGGCGAAAAGTCGATGTTTTTTTCCGACATTCTTCTACCCGATGACGTCAATACGGCAAACGCCTATTTCGTCAATTTTCCCAAATAAACCAACGAGTTCTCCGACATTGCCGTTTATTCATACAAAGATGGCGCGCGGGTGATTATTCCGTCATAAAGCTGTAACGGAATCGTTGAATCAGTCCCAAGGAATCATTGACATAATGATCGGCCTTGACTGTACACCGAGATGCGAGATCACGTCGAGTATCTTGTTCTCCAATGAGGAGGACGCATCAACGCTCAAGGCCGGACTGCTGAGAAACGAATTACGCGTGCTGTCTACGTTTCTCGGCTGTCCTCTTTACCCGACGACGACACCTGTGGGAACTCGGATCTTCTCACGTCTCCAACCGCGTGTTACACACATACACACACACGCATATTTACGATTACACTCGAATACGAACGTCCATAATCTCTATACACTCGCACGTTCCTCTTTACCATACGCCCTTAATCTTCCTATTCGTTCTTGTCGTTTGCCGCTTTTTTTTCCTCCGCACTTGTTCAAGCTCCTTTCTATGTACACACAGAGCGAGACGGTATCTCCGTGCTGCCTCTCGTATTAAACCCTCGTCATTTCACGTATATACAAAACACTTACAGCTACAGAGCAGGACTCGTGTAATATCCACCTCCCGCTATCCTCCGGGATATTAACTCGGCAATCTTTATTTTCTTCTCGTATCTCTCGTCATATGGTCGCAGGAAATTGCGGAGAGATGAATTAACGACGGATGATTATTTCACCGCGGGAATAATTGTTGCAAACGGGGACGACGAGTTGGGAGGCTGGATGAAAACTTTATTGCAATTTCGTATTGTTTTCCGATGTAGAGGAAAATGGACACTTTATAGAGTCTGGACCATTTAGGATGCTGGAGGATGTGTTTAACGTGGACGGTGAAATTGATGTGGGCGTTCGTTTGGTCCTGCGCTCTTCTTCACCATCCTCTCTAATTGCTTACCTGCGCGCAAACGTAATTTTCTTATTGATTAAAAGGCTTCCAGGTGGAGCGAGACAACCCTCATCGTCCTGTTGGTTATCGAAGAAGAGAACCGAGAGGAGGAGGATTTAATCGTCGCGTACACATCGTATAGTCTCTGCTCTCTCTCTCTCGCTCTCTTTTATTACGTTATGGCGATGTTTATGCACATTTATTCGTGCGGCTGCACTCGCAACCTCATTCGATTTATCGGGAGTACGACCTCCTCTTTCAGGTACCGCCGGGTATTATATTCCATACGTTCATAGAGGCTCTGGCGCACAGGAGTACAGCCTCGTAAACATTGCGGAGAACACGGTTTATTAATTAAGGAGAGAAATAAGAGAATCATCGAAAACACACGTCAAAGGGCAAAGGCGAGGTAAAATCCGATGAAAATATATCCAATTTCGGTATTTCTCAAACTTTCTCTTCGCGGACCATTGACTTCCGGTACAAGGAGAAATTAAATTATCGACGTTTCGTTCGACACTCGCCGATCGCTCGCGTTTCCTTCTGGCTTGGCTCCGACAACGCGCGTAAACGTGTAATTATTCACTGCCACAGTGACAGAAGGACTTTTTTTACTGCCCTTCCTCGAAAAACCCACATCCGACCGGGGCATCCCATATTGCCCTGCGAAAGTATATATGTCGTCCATTGTCCGCGGCAGTGGAGGTGCGAAATCCATAAAGGTGCGTGTACAATTTTTGCATCGAGTCATCAATGGGTGAGACGAAAAAGAGATGAAAAAAAATCTTGCGGTCCATCGTAATGTAGGTCTCTGTGTCTCGTGGGTCCTCGTCTCATCTCTGCTGTGGTCGGAGAAAAGAGACGATTTTTATGGTGTACGGTCGTGAATATTTCGGAGGAAAAAGAATCAAGAGAGAAAGAGGATGTGTGAGACCAAACGAAAAGCAATGGACCGTCCGCCATACGAGCAAAGCTATTAAAGACACGCGTTTCGCGGTGTCAGCGTATAATATAGCGTACAAAAATTCTCAACCGGTATATAATCTTCGCGAAAGCGAGCGAAACATCGAAATTCATTTCAGAGTGATTGAATTACGAGGAGATCCTCAGAATTTCATCCGACAAGTTTTAGAAAGGCATACAATACCGTTTTCGTTTTATTATCGTCAATGAAGCCAGGCGGACGCTCGTGTTTCAAAAAAAAGTTGATGAAAAATAATTTGCCAAAGAGGAAATTTCAATTTCTCTCTGAACGAAGAATTTTTGAATAAAATCATTACGAAATTGTTTTCTTCCCTCTGTTTATAATAATTTGACAGAGCGACGAGCGTGCCAGTCCTCTTTACGGTCCATCGTAAATAAGAGGACACGCAAAAACCAATCCGTCCTCGTTCTTTTATTGTTAAAAAAATAAAAAAAATCGAGAGGCAACATCGCGCGGAAAATATTCGTAGTGTCTTGTTGCGTCATTTGCCGAAATAAGTTCCGAGGATCCATGCCGCTGCTGGCAAAATAGATTCGCTGATGATGGGGGCGAGATGAGAGCGCAGCTTCCGCGCGCTCATCTCGACGAGCGCGAAAACGATTCGAGATAAGCTCCGCTTGTATAATTTATCGCTCTTTTTCACGGGTCGTTGAGAACGCGCGACCGCCCCTGGAGCTGCTGAATCCTGCACAGCCTCGTCTCTCCCCGCGCTCATGTGCGACCCGTTACGTCTTTTCCGCCAAAGAAAAAATCCCCCATCCACCAGATGAGAGAGAGAGAGACGGCGAGAAGCGAATGATCAACTTCCTCACATCCGGATGTGATACCAGAGGCGAATGTCGCGTCTCTCTCGCGTTACATCACAGCTTCTATCATTTTTTCACGATCTCGCGTCACAAAGAAAACAAAATGGTCGTCTCTTCTTATCGGAGCGCGAAGATCACGACGAATCCCGATCCTCCGTCCTCCTCTCGAATCATCTCGATTCCGCTCAATAAATCGATCGATTCCCCATGCATACATATGTTCTTCGATCTCTCGATGATCAAAATGAGCGCACACGTGTGCATATAATTACACCCGATGGATTTTATCGTGTTTTTTTTGGCGAGTCCGAGGAAGACACCAGAGAGCGAGATTCCAAAAGAGGGATAGGTGGGCGAGGAGGGGAGGGGGGAGCATGGAACAAAAGGGAGAGTAAAGAGGGTCGCTTTTGTTTTTGCGCCACACGTTTGATCTGATAACACAGCGGGAGAATATACTTATCGCTGCATGCTATCAAGAGAGAAAGGAATAACGAAAGAAAGCCCCACGGGGCAGCATGGACGCAACGCGCTTAATGTATATACATATATACTACACGTTACATATATTATATACATCGAGAAATGCACAGAGAGAGGTCCTGTATGTTCCTCTGGGATGCTGTGCTCGCTCGGTGCATAGCGCGTCGGTGTCTCAAAGATAAGATATCTTTCCGCGAGCAAAGAGTCAGAGACCGATGCCTCTGTCCACTACGTGCACCCCCCCCCCCCCCCCCCCTGCGCCCTCCCTCGCCGCTTCTTTTGCTCCAAAGGTGCAATAAATCGCTCCCGATCGCTTTTTGCCGATCGAACGTTCGCGCACCGCGTCGTACTTTTACATTATACATGTATATATGTGTGTATGTATGTACGTGTCGCAGTGATTCCAGGCGATGTTGCACCGTGTACGATGTACAAAAAAGATGCGCTCGCTCGGCTCAATGCGCCGCCTGGTGGATGGACGAGAGCGAGCGCGTATCGGCTATAAAGTCCGCGGTAATCTCGCGAGAGCTCGCGATCGGACCAACGCAGCGAATTTCGACACGCTCCGGAAGATCGTGCGCCGGGATATCTCTCGTTGTTTATTAAACTTTTGTTTGAATCTTTTCGGGCGTATAACGATGAGTCCTCGACGGACGATTATCGCTCGCAATACACGTGAATGATCGTGATAATGAAGGCGGAAATGACTGTGAAAAGACTTGCAAAAAACACATCGGACATCATGCAATCGTTGAGACGCATGGAAGGGTGGAATTGAAGATGAGATGAGATGAGGAATTGAAGTGCGAGGCAGAGTCTCACGATACTTATGTGCACGCGCACTAACGAATCTCGACGCTTCTTTTTCTATGAGCGCATACGTGTGTAATTGCGCATAGAAAATGATGGCGCTCACATATTTCGCGCGAGGCAAAGCTCACGCTCGGTGTGAACTCTTTCGACCTCAAAACGCGGAGATGAATCTTGGCTTCCTTTTTGTTTTTATTTTTCTTTTTTTACAGCAGCGCGGATACGACACGAGACCCTCGGCGAAGATTGATATTACCACCGTGCTGGGGAACGCGAGGCTGAGCTGCGGTAACGCAGCATCCCTGGTCCATCGTGCTTCATTTTTTTTTTATATCAAATATACCAGAAAATTCACCAGAGTTTCAATGATCCTTTGACGGACGTCTCTCGTTTGCCGCGGTTTTGCGAGACGCGGGATTTCCGTTGGATCATCGCGGAACTCGCTGCGAATGACGTTCATGCGTGGAGCATCGAACAGCTTCTGGATTGTTAATAAACTTTGACGAGATGCACCTCGTGTTCTCGACGCGACCCCGGGATACTCGCATGTATACACATGCGTAGATTTACGTGCGTACATACTCTCGTCACTTTTGCACACGTATATACAGGCTGTTTCACGAGGAAAAATAATCTTTCTCAAAAATCAATCATTCTTCCAAATGACGAGAGATCTTGACCGTCGAATCTTTATTACACACGCGCTGATGTATCTCCAGATGTTCCTGCTGCTCTCGAGCCGCGATTTTCATGATTTATATTCGTAAATAAAATCGAGCAAAGTACTCCGACAATCTTTCCGGGACAGAGGGAGGACGCTGCTGAAAAATTGTCGTCGGTTTAGCTGTCGAAAATAAATCCTCGAGACCACGTGGTGATCCTCTATAGTCGTTTGCCGCTTTTCGATGTTTAGTTCGCTGGGCGAATTAAACATCGAACGCCCTGTACATGCGTACTCGCATAAACGCCGAGACTCGTGCATCATGTAACCCGAGAGTCCACCTCTCGGGTCTGTACACTGTGAACGGAAAAAAAAAATTATAGTCCCGCAGCGAACTCGCGGGTCTCACCGCTTATTATACAGACACACAGACACACACACACAGACATATATATATATTTCTCTTCATCATCTCTCTTTTGCCAGGGGAATGCGCGGGCGCGTGTGCACTCATCTCGTCGTGTACGGCGCACGCTCTCTCGCCGCTTCTGAATTTCATTTACATAAACGCGTATATGCTCGAATATGCATATCGTGTGCTACCGGTAACCCCTCGTGTGCGCCATGCTGATGTTCTTTCGGTTTTGCAGTCGTGAATACAAGATATACACTCATGTATATTATATACATGCACG
Source organism: Heteropelma amictum (assembly GCA_959613375.1). NCBI lineage: Eukaryota > Metazoa > Arthropoda > Insecta > Hymenoptera > Ichneumonidae > Heteropelma > Heteropelma amictum. The sequence continues at coordinate 15,274,740 of OY390727.1, forward strand.
TATATGCGTTTATTTGTAAATAAGTGGCGTATCTATATATATATATATCTTGTTCACCGTCCAACGTGTACGAAAAAATCGAGACGCGAAGATACGTTACGATCAACATCTCCGAGATATTTCAACGGAAGGTATCGGCATTGAGGATATTGTAAAATGATAATAAATGGGAAAATAAATCTTGCCACGTGTAATTCATGGGAATTGCGGTTGCTCGCGCATAATCGACGGGTAAAATGATATTTTGGTTTTATTAGGGCGTAGAATTCTTTGGATTTTGGAAAAAAAGGATTTGGAGAGCAGGTTGATGAGAGAAAGAGCTGAGGTATCGATGATTCTGAAGGTTTCGTAAAAGGGATTTTTGGTCGTGAGTTTTTTGCGTTTTTTTTATTGAAATTTCGAGTTTCCGGGGAAAAGTCCATCATTTCTGCAATCAGCGGAAAATTTACGATCGGATAAGCTGTTGAAATATTGGAAATTGAAAAAAAAAATTTTGACCCATTTTGGCCCACTTTTCCAGAATCGTCGAAAAGTCGGATTTTCAAATGATCATAACTACGGTGCTATTTGTGCTATATACATTTTTTGGGGGGGTTTGGAGACGCTCTCGAGTAGACTTAAAAAATGGCGCAAGTCGCATCTCGATAGCTCGATTCCTTCCCTCTCAAAATCGATGTTGAAAATCAGCGAAAAAAACGCAAAGGGGTATGTATGGGAAAATTGGCGAAAATCGATGGTCGAACTTCAAAAATCTGCCAAAAATCGAAAAATGAAGATATCCTCATGAACCAAACGGCATTTTGAAGCCTCAACAATTGCAAAGAGATCAAGCGCAAGTTGGAGTATCTATCTCAAACGAGAAAAAAATGGCAAGCATTTTTGTGAACCGACTCAATCCGGCAAAAAACGGCGAAAAATGTTGGATCTCAAAAATGATTTTTAATGGTCTATATCGATCTATTTTTCCCCGCTGATTACGAAACACACCGGTAATCCATCGAAAAGTCCAAAATTAAGCGCAATAATCCCAAAAAAACATTTTTTTCAAAACGATTTCTGAATGTTGTCAGCTTTTGCTTTTGAATTCCGCTCAATCAATCTATTATAATATACTCCCGAAGTTGAGGTAGAACGTTAAGTAGAACGAACACGATAATATTCTCACCATTATTCCGGAGGCGTGTCCCTCTTTTATTGCCGAGATTCAATGGAAAATTATCATGAATCGCCGAGAGCTCTGCTATTGTTACGCTGTTCGAGCATAAGCCATTAGAGGAGTTATCAGGACGCGTGACAAGAGCTGTTTTTGAAAACAAAATGGTTAGCGAAAAAGCCTTCACCCATCGTTCGAAGCGAAGCACAATTGAATTCGAAAGGGGCGAACAAAAAACGGCAAAAAAACGAAAAACCGATACGTCGATCCTGACTGGCGATTCCTCTGCCTTTTGCGCGTAATTTCAGCAACGTCACCATCGAGAGCTGTCGATGATACGCTCCAGCACCCGCGCCTTCACAGCAGACTCCCGCTACATTCGCAGCCTCTGCATCTCCCTCTCTCTTTGCTCTTTTCTCTCGCGTTTTTTTCGACTCCGAGTGGTTGATTATAGCGGAGAATAAAAGAAAAAGAGCCGGATAGCGTATAGATACACTCCGCGGACGTTAAAAGTCCGCGGGAAGATGCCAAAGTCGCGGCGAGCCAAGAGAGCGATTCCAGCTGAGTCCAACGAGACACTGGACCAAAAGCGAGCGAGAGAGAGAGAGGGAGGGGGGGGGGGGAAGGAGCTTTGTACAAGTTTCACAAATACACTCTCGCAGCACGCGGGAGAAGAGTAAATTACTCGCCTCGAGCACTTTTGCCTCAGCCTCATACACGTTTTTTTTTTCTTGTCCACCGTATTATACACAACTCCTTTTTTCTCTCGTTTCTCGGTACATTTTCGTTTCTACTTCCTCGTCTTCCACTTGATACCACCGTATATATGTATACCATATGACACCGGGCGTCTCAAAGAGAGCGAGGGCACGCAAATTAAGTGGACGGTGGATTACCACGTCGTTAGGAAACACACTCTCTCGCGGGAACGTTAAATCCATTTGTCAATGCTATACAGAACCCCCGGGACATTGATACACTCTGCGAGCAAAACGAGATCTCATTGCGTGCCATATAAGCACATATTGTTCCTTTTATCAGCGTACGTGCGGGTATTAGGGTGTCCGTTGCCTCCCGCGGACGTGCCCCGCGAGATAGACGCGTCACAGGCCAAAAGGAATTTTTCGAAATTTCGAAAAACACGCGAGATCCTCGCGGGTTCGAGATCTCATCTTTTTCCCGCTGATTATGTCCGCAGCGGAAATCCCACGTTAATTAAAAATGGAAAAAGCATCGTTATTCCGTAACGTTGGAGAATCGTTTTTTTCCAACGTTTTTTTCACTCTGTACACTAATGATTTCGCCAATATCCAGGTGAAAAACGTCGAGCTGGAAAGTAACGGACACCCTAATACATACGCGTAGTAATATACATATTCGGAACGTCCGTACATATAATAAGAGAGATGAGAAAATATAAAAGGGAAGCCGAATATGCCGAGGGAATGCTAAGTGAACGTTATATTCACTCCAGCATGGATGGTCGGAACGAGCTGGACCCGTCCGCGATAATTTTAACAGTGTATGCTCGTACACCTAGCACTCTTTTTTTTTCAGAAAAAAAAATCTTTCTCAATCAAGTCAATGACACCCAGAGAGAAGTGTATAGACTCGGAGCTCTTTTCATGCACACATCGTATTTTATCTCCGCGATATTACCACCGGGAGGTTATAATCATACACGAGAGACATTAGCGTACATCTCTCACGGAGATGGTAAATTTGCACACCGACTTACATCTGTAACTGGTCCATTCGACGTTCCAGCATCTTCCCACCGCGTCGGGCACCTCGGATTTATTCTGGCGTTTCTCTAAACGCGTCTTCGAGTCAGGTACGGAGCACCTGTTTTTTTTTACTCCGAAACTACATTGACGATTACGCGACTGTAGAAAAAAATGATACAGATGGGGAAGCTGTGGGAAATTTCGTAAAAAAGGCATTGAAAACCGCTTTTTCATACGTTTTAATCGGTTTTTTTTCTCGTTCGCTGGACATTCACCGCAGCATCACACAGGTATCGAGATTGTGTTGCGTGGAGGTCGCACACTGCAGGAGGGAATAAAGTGTACGCTCGAGGAGAGAAAGATCCTGGTTCGAGCATTTTAAAAGCACGTATTCATCTCGCGTGTCGTTACTCGAGTGTCTGCATACATGTACGTATGTATGTATCACTAGATATACATATATACTCGGTGGTTCAAACAACGCAGGAGCGATAACGCACGCACGAACTCCCGACCGTATGCTCGCCACTTTTTCAGCGATGTTTCTCTCTCTTTTTAGCTCTCCCGCAAAACCATCGACTCTGCGCACGTTTGCGATAAATAATATTCAATATGTTGCTTTTTTTTTTTTACCAGCGAAACATCGCGCGTGTACACAGCTCACGTTTATTCCGCACGATACACGCGTCATATCGTCACTGTAGAACGCGCAGAGGTGTGTTTCCACTTCCGCGGACGTGCCCTGTCGCGAATATCGTTGGCGTACCATTTTTACAGCCTTCAACCGAGGCAACGCGAGCTGGAAACGCCGAGTGCTCGACTAACACGGGTATGTGGTTCATTTTCCTTCGAGAAAACGCTCTCGGTGGTGTCGCGCTCCGTACGCGCTTTCAGGAGCACAAAGATACCGGTAAAAGACCCTGGAGAATGGAACTCTCGAGGAAGGCGTGTGCGAAAAAAATGTGAAAATTGACGATGTTACGTAACATTTTCGTGAAAAAAAATTCCGGTCCAAATTCACGCCCGCCAACGCGCTTGTATCGATATTCCTTCTGCTCTCGGAGCCTCGAACGTGTATGGACAAATGAGTTTGCATATTACTTCTTAGAGAGCTCCGAGAACTCATATCGGACCGGGCAACGTGTGCCTTCGACCTGTTGCTTCCACTTAAAGCTTCTACAGACCGCTCGGTACTGTAAATGCATGTAATAACGCGTGTAAACTCGAGAGTCTCTCGGTACTGGTCCAGGCAATAATGAGACCGGTAAACCGAAGAAAAAACGGAAGAAAAAAAGTCGAGAAGCACGCGCGAACGCACACACCGACGTCCCGCATACTCTTCGCGTACAGGGTGTCTCGGAACTCGACGTCAACGAACGGAAGCTGGATGCAAGATGAAAATCCGACTCGAAACGTATTTGAGTATTTTTCTGTACGATCAAAACTCCGCGAGTCGTCGATCGTCAAAGTTTCGTCCAATCGAACGCGAGCTCTCCCCTCTCCGACGGATCCCCCTCTGCGGGGGATGAAAAAGCGCTCAAAGACTTGGAATCAGTTTCCGGAACGCCCTGTACACTGATCTATACGTGTTTTTCGTATGTGCAGTAACTCGACGAGTTTTGCGCAATAAAAGAGAGAACAAGGGAGATGTCGAGTGTGAGCGGGACTTTGCGCGTTGTTCGCGATCGAGAAACACACGCGTGACCAGAGTAGGCAAATTTACTTTGGACGCGATCGGGTACGTCGGTTGGAATACGACGATTGAGAGTATATACATGCAGTCAGCCTCTCGTAAATTAACAAGATACGCTCTCTTCGTTTCTTCGACAAACAAAAAGGCGAGCTCTCCCACACATATACATATACTTCAAGAAAATATATCCAAGAAAATATCGTACCCAAAAAAAAATGAAACCAAACGCAGTTGAGCCGATTAACATCGCAGCGTCGATAACGTCGCAATTTCATTGAAAAAAAAAAACAAAATGTTTCATATCCGAATTTCCTCCCGTGTTTCCCATTTTTTATTTTCTTCCATCGGACATTCCGCTGTTTCGAGTTAATTTTTGTCATGTCAAATCGCCAAAAGTTTAATCCTACAAGCCTTCGAATCAACATTAATGAATCGAAACGAGAAGATGCTCTCGAGGAGATTAGCCGCGTGCGTCGATCGGCCAAAACGATCCGCGAATTAGCGAAAATAATCCGGCGTGACTCTCTTATCTGACGATGTCTCATCGCGATAAAAGTCTCATCATCACGCCACACGTTTTTTACGGACACGCACGCGCGGGTTTAACAAAACGCTCGCGAGAGCCTCGCGATTAACGCCGCCGCAGTGTGCGAGAGGACTTTGAGCGAGCGATAAAAAGAGAGGAGAGGAAAAATGATGTGTAAAAAAAAGTAGATTTATAATAGCGTGTGAGTAACGAGATAAATGATGAAAAAAAAAAAAAAAAACGGGGGAAAAAAACGAGTTCTCCCGTTATCGAATCCCCGCGTTCGAGCGATGCCGACTTTATTATTAGCGCGTGTCTCGATAACCCGAAGGCGTGTCTCCCACCCGGGAGACACATTTTTACGGTGGCGTTAAAAAAATCGACGACCGATCGGGAGTTGAATAAGACACTCGGCGATCTGGCAAACGAGAGCGAATTACGAAAAAGCGATACGCCAAAAAAGCATCATCGACTCTCGCAAAGCTGTCCGTTCGGAGGATCTTCGCGAAGGAACGTCGAGAGATACGAATTTTTTCCATCGAGACGGATGCGTTTTTTTTCACACTTATTCTTGTCTCTCGAGTCTCCGCGTCGAGGATACGTTATCGCGAGCGAGGCCGCCACCAGCGTTGGTTAAATTTACATGTGTAATGACGTCGTGCGCGCTCTTGATACTCGATAAGAGAGTCTGCTGTGGATTCAATGACGTCTCGATGGAGTGTGAAATGATACATTTTCTCTCCTCATCTATCGGGAAATTACGTGGTTTTCGGTCGATATATTCTCCCTGGATCTTCCTCCGAAATAAATTTCCGAATTGAACGAATCGCGTTTCTTTTTTTCCGCACGTGATTTCTCTCTCGAATCTCGATGTACACGTACGCACAGGAATGTTTGAATGAAAAACAAAGTGGGAAAATTCAGCACACGTGTGCGCCAGTCCGCAACTGTAAATACGTTCGCGTCTGTTCGTTTCTTTTTCAATAATCGTAACAGTCGCGCGTGTGTTTCGCGTGTCGGGCAAAACTATCCGCCGGAAGTATCGTAACGACACGTATCCCATTCACGAACGCGGATAATGTTTCATGAGAATTGTGTGTGACGCGATTTGAACGCCGCGGAAAAGGGTCATGTGAACGTGTCATGGGCAGCCCGGCGTATACTTTTTCATTGTGTGAATCCGAGCTCGTGGGACGTTGACCGTCGACGGCGACGGCCACGACGACGACCGAGTTTAACACCGCGATACGCGCGACTCGCGCTTCGTCGCGTCGTATTTCTCCCGCTGTCTTTTTGCCCTCGCAAAAGCCTGACGATCGTCATTCGCGAATCGATAAAATTGCACAGCTATGAGTTTGCATCAAAAAATGATGGAATAAAAATTAGGGAATTTTTAGAGGATTTTTATTGCAAAAACATATGCACCGCAGTATGCAGCGTGTCTAAAAAGTGGATGATTGTAATTCAAAGTTGGATTCAGGATGAAATTCCGGGGGAAATGTATCTTGGCATTTTTTCGTACGACGAAAATCCGACGAGTTGTCGATGGTCAAAGTTTGGTCCAGGGGCATTCGTAGGGTGCAGTTTTCCGCCACCCGGTATGTAAACTAGAGGTTGTAGGATGCTTTGTATGAATACTCGTCCAACGGGATCGTCGTTTCATCCAGTCGATAAATAAAAATAATTGCTCCAGCGATACACACATCCCGAACTCTCCCAGGGGATGCTCGGCAGCCTCTCAATTAAATCCTACTCTGCTATAGGAATCGATTTTGACGTTACTATAACGGCGAGTTGGCTTGCCGCTAACGAAGTAACTACAGGAATCTTGAAAAAAAATAGGAGGAATGTCTTTTTTTCTACATCAAACGCGTCGAAACTGTCCAAGTTCACTGCGAATCGTACGAGCTTGTGCATGCAAGTCTGTACGAACGCACGAGGCATTCCACGTCGAATTTCCGCTCTTGAGCGTATTTCTATCCGTCGTTTTCGCAAAAAATGTTTATTTTCAAAATCGAGTTTTCAAGTTTCGATTCATTTTTCGAAATATCGTTTCAGATGAATCGAAAATACGTCGGCTGTATAGTTTTTTCAGTTTCAAGGGGCACTTTGGACCGGAAAGCTTCGTAGAATCGTGTCGCGCGCGCCGAATCCCCTCCACACGCGTTGGCACAGGAGCGTGTACGTGTGGACCGAACCATCGATCTTTCCTTCTCGTTTACACTCGCTTCGTGCTCTCCTCGAAGCATTAATTACCGCCGGGATGAGCACCGCGCTTTTTGACACGAAGGGCTCCCGAAAATCGTTCGAAATTCACGCAATTTCCTCCTCTCGCGCGGTCGCACCGTTCGACTTCCAGTTTCGAGTGAAAGATAAACACCCTCTTCCGGCCGGATATCGCGGTCGCCTCTGTACGAAATTCCCGGACGGCGTGAAGCATTTTTTTTTTAATGGAAAAAGGCGACGAAACGGGACGAGCGGTTAAAATCCAAGGAGCGTGCGCACGCGAACGGATTCGTGACGCAAAGCTGTCGCTCATTCGCTCTGTACTCGAGACGAAGCTGTGGCACAGCTTCATGAATATTGTATCACATCGAAAAACCATAAAAATGTCACCGGCTGCAATAGTTTGCGATAATCGCAGTTTCACGTTTTGCAATCGCGGAAAATCCAGCGAACGACAAATCACACGTTCCGCTCGGAGCAATTTCTGCAAACGAGATAGCCGAGCGCGGTACCATTCTCGTGTACCACCTTTGAACGTTTTTATTTATTCCCGACTGCGACGGGTGCAGATCAAACTGTAACTACACTGAAACAACAATAACTCACTCTCGATACATCGAGAGAATCGATAAATCCTGCGATTCAAAAAAAAATCGAAAAAATTCTTCGCGAACATTCGTCCGAGATTGTTTCTCAAATTTCCATCGACGAACGAGCTGAAATTGGGATAAATGAAGAGTTTCGAGTGCCCCTTTGAGTATCTCACTCGATGAGTTTCGATCGAGAGGAAATGAGAGGGGAGTGTCGGAGAGGAAAATCAGGAAATACCGAAATACTCCAAAACGCGGGGAGAAAAGGGGCAAACGCGTCGATAAAGAGCGAAAGGGAGGCCGAACGATGTATGTGCTTTTGTTTATCATTGCTCTCGCGGAGGCGTGTAATCCAGAAATCAGATTGAACGTCGGATATCCTGCGTAGGGTCACGTGTAAACGAAATAAATTAACGTTCCCTCGCATGTACGGGAGTTGCGACGTGAAAAATATAAAAAAAAACAGGGGATAGGTAGCGGAGCATGTGTCTGCGAAGACAGGAAGCTCCAGTCATTACCTCGGTTGGGAGACCCCTCGGCGCATCCACCGCGACACAAACTCCCCATACAGCGCGTTTCTCGCAATAAACAGTGTAATACGCTTTTATTTCGTCCCTTCTACATTTCTACACGACGCAACAGCTCGTTGCGTCGTTTGTACACTGACGCAACGCTCAATCTCCAGATTCAATTGAAATTTCGACGGTTTTGTGAAATATCCTCTCCCCACTTTCCCCGCAGAAATGACGATCGAAGTACGAGAGATCAAAAAAACAATGAGTTACAAAATAGTAATGAAAATTAAAGTGCGTCGAACGTGAAAAGAATTATCCGAGCATTTGTCATCTCGGTATCTGCCGGAGGCGGTCGCTGGACCACGCGTGTCTTTCGAAAGGCGAACGATTTATCCGCGTATCGCGATCAAGGTATACAACGTCATTTTTATCATCTCCAATGTCGAGCTTATTAAGAAAAAAAATGAGAAAATAATTCCCGAGCAAATCCCATGGCGTTTCGCGACGTTGAATACGTACGGTCGCGTAACAAACGACGGCGTAATTCAGCGTCTTATAAAGTACGATAAACTATACACCGCGCACACACACACACACACACATATATTTAAATATATTAAAATCGATATATAGGTCGATGCGAACCGTGTGAATATTGATTTTTCAATTTCATCTCAAGCGCATTGTCCATTAAATGAGATATTCGTACTTGGACTCGGAGATAACCAAGATCATTTAACAGCTGAATATGTGTGTGTGTGTGTGTGTGTGTGTCTGTATCACGATCACACTCTCGCGGACTTATCTCAACGGTGGCGCTGCCATTTATGGTCCTGCTCTCGCGACGTGAAAATTACCGCGGTTTTATGAAAGAGTGTATATAAATATGTATATAAATGTATATGTACATAAGTATATACAGTTATCATTCGATTACGCGGGTGTAATAATGCCTCCTCTCCACGTGTCATTTGTATGGATTCCCGTCGTACAAAACGGTCTTGTCCCGAGTGTATCCGCGTATGGACCAATCTCTCGGATGCTGCGTCGCGCGTGTACACGTTCGCTCGGCATTATCACGCTACTTTCGCGATTCGAGATCGCGCATTAACGTTCGCTCTCGTTTTACGATACCATGTCAGGGTAAGATTAGCCTCGAGCTTTATATACACGTGTATCACGCTCGAGGATAATTTGTATACATAAAGCCGCGTATGTATTTACACATGGACCAAACCACGGATCTTTGAGAGCCCACGACGGTCCAGTAATTCAAGATAATCATTCCAAGCTGCTGTGGTGCACGCGAACCTCCCTTGTGCATAAATGATACCTGAGACGACAATTGAGATTACGTGGTTTATGTACTCGCGGTATGTACATATGTATATCGTATTTATTTGTTTTTCATTGTAGAAAAGATACGGCGATTTACGTGATAATTTGGCGAATATAATCGAGATATTTCGCACGTTGTAAAAGTTTAACGCGAGATTAATGTCCGCTGATCCTCTCGACGAATCTGGACCAAACCGGAGGAGGATGGAAAATTTCATTTTCTCACGCGAATTTCGTCTTTGCGAAGCTTCCATCTCCGGGGTACTTTGTTTTTCTCACTTTGCCGCGAGCGTTACGTATATTCCTGCGGCAATATTTTCGATACCGAGCTGTAATAAATACGGCGTCGTGGAACGTAAAGAACCGACAAGTTTTATCGCTCGTAATTCCTGGCTCGACAGCGACGTGCACGTTATACACTCGGAGGAACAGTATTTTACACCAACGGAGAAAAAAAACCACAGAGAGAGAGAGAGAGAGGATCTCCGAATTAATTACCAAACGTTAAAGCCTTGGTGGAAGTATTCAGCGAGGTATATACGTGTGTATACTCGTATCCAAGCGAGGGCTGCATATACAAAGCAGCGTATAAGGTAGACGTCACGCCACTCGCTCTCATTAGCAATACCACCGTATATTCTCGTCCTCGACCCTCTTCCACACTTTGTGGACCATCTTTGTGAATCATGGCGTCAAAGTTTCCCCCTTAAAGTTCTATCCCTCTCCCCCTCTCATTCTCACTTTGCACCCCGACTGTAATCAGTCAAACATCGCGGTTTTCCTGTGTTTAAGGGATGCTGGAATCGCGGACACGTTGTCGAAAGGACGAGCTCAAGTGGCGGCAATTTATCCCGGCGAACACCCTCGCACGATTTTTCAGGCTCTCGAGACACGACCAATTTATTTCGTCTTCCTGTTATTGCTTTCAAAACCATTTCCCGTGGACGTTTGAAAACCGCGTGGCAATTATTCAGGAACGAAATCGGAGCTGTGGTTTTTTTTTCGATTTTACACGTCGTCCTAATTAGCCTAAATTGCCTCCATTCGAGAAGATACTTTCGGCTGTTAAATGTATTTTCAATGTATTCTTTCGAAAATCAATTTTCTCTTTGCTTCATCCGCTTCGAGGATGCTGCCAAAAGTTGCGCTGTTTTTCGGGACAGAAAATGTACAGAATTTTCATCTCGTTGTGGATGTAAAAAAAAACGTTTAAAAAAATCAACGCTCGCGGTACGTCGAACGTCGCTCGCAATAATTTATCGATCATGGCTGGCGGTACAGAGAGAAATAATAATCGCCGTCTGGTCGATTTCGAGCGTGTCACGATCGAAGCAATTACATTCAATTGAAAAATTGTAATACGAAGTTCGAGCCGTCGGACTTTTATAACGAGGCTGCTCCGGCAAATAAAACCGTGTGTTACTCGGCGGTCCAAATGCACGATTTTAATGAGTCATCAAAGTTGTGAAAAATTTTTAATTGCTCCGATATTGCACGGGAAATGATTTGCCAATCGGGCGAAATGGGATAAAACGTATTATATCGAAGGATATACGAGAGAAAAAAACATGTCGAATAAAGCTGCTTTCTGCAAATCTTTTTGTTTTATCGCATCACGTGATGGCCGAGGAATTTTTCGAGAGAAGAGAAAACGTGGAATGCTCCCGGCTCCCGGTCGTATATACATCTCAGTGGAGGATGTGGAGGATATATCCAAGACAATAAATGCCTGTCACGTATTCGAAGGGGAAGAGAATAATAATCTGTCTCTGCTGATCAAAAGCGAACGAACGAAACAACGAAACCGATCGTGAGCATTTTCGGATAAATTGGCAGGCTCGAGTTGGAGCTGGCGCCCTCGTTAAAAAGATTTGGCGCATCGCATTTGAGGTTTATCTAAACTCGTTCAATTTTTACATCCTGTACAAACGATCTTTCGGAGCGAGAGAAAAAACGCAGCATCCAGCGAGGCAAAGGTCCAGCACAGGTGAGATGGAACTGCCTGTATATTGATCATCGTTAAAAGCAGTCAACTGATTTGCTGCATTACAGCGGTACTTCGGTGTTGGTTCTCTCGAGATAAAAGTTCTTTGACATCGAGAGTGACGACCGTCTCACGGTTGTTTTCTTCCGATAGTCTGCGCGATTAAGACGGGGTAAGGTCACGATAAAATTGAATTATTACTACGAAGGAACGTGAGGAGTTTAAAAAAACATCGCGAGTACAACTTTTACGAATTCGTCTTGGAAATTAAAAATATTTTTGCCTACGACTTTATTATGAAAAATGATTGATTGAAAATCTGATGAATCGACTTTTGAGAATGCGTTTGAGCCATTTTATTCTTTTTTCCATCCTTGAAGAACGAGTGATGTTTAAAAAAGCTTTTCCCGAGATGACGTGATTACTCTCATCCCGATTGGTCCATATTCCAGCAGCTGTGCTGCAGTCTCTCGCTGGAACGTCGATCGAGCTCTCGCTATCTGATTTCTCCCAACGTTCTCCTTGTTATTCCTCTCGCAATTTCCTGCCAAAGGAATAAAGCGAACGCGACGTGTCATCTCATTTCGATCTTCACACGAGTGAGCGCCAATCGCCTCGCGAGGCGATTGGCGTGGCATATTTTTATTCGATCGATCTTATGATTTTTCAATACACAACGACGCGCTAAAGGCCATCGATATATTCCGTACGAGTTGAAAACGTGTCGTTGTGTATTATTTCGCACAAAGGACCGCAGCAGGTGCAGCATCCGCGACAGGCGCGGACAAAGCGAAATCACGTTTTCTCGATGAAAGCTGCCCTCGAGTGTGAGTCTCGATTCTCCGACGAAATATATCACGGGAGAGAGCGAGAGGGACGGAGAAGACGGAGGATTTTCGCGAGTTCGACGTTCAAAAGTGGCACTCTCGCCCGATCGAACGTCCATCGGCGTCGTGGACCAAAAAAAAATGAAAAAAAAAAAAACAAGAAAGAACGAAAACCTCTTCGATCTCGAGAGAGGAGCGAGCTGCCGAGAATAAATAAATTTCCCATCCTTCTCCCTCATTTTGTCGTCATTAATGCGCGTGGGGTGTGTCGCAGCATCCGTACGCGGCGAGATGTCATCTCGGGAGAAAACCCAAAGGATGGAACAACTTTTGTACCGCAGAGGAGGCGAGAGCTTACGAGGGCGAGCACACGGCGTCACGTAAAACAAATATGCGAGGATGAAGGAGCGATCAAACGGACCCGCTGAAACGTTTGGTCGCACCTGTTATAATGAGGCCAAGACGTCAGGAACCACACCTTATTAACTATACTCGGAGTCGTATTAATATTTATACTATGTCCACGCGTGTGTATATGAATTCTCTCGTTAGCGAGGAGGCTGCTGTCGGTTCTTTGGCCGTTGCGAGATTTCGTGTGTGTGTGTGTGTGTATGTGTGTGAGTACACAAAGCCACACAGGGGGGTTTGTACACTCCCGTAGCTGGAAACGCGACTCGCGGTGAATTTATGGATTTATCAAGCGAGGGTATATATGTTTTTCCTCCGAGAGTTCTCTTCTCCGAGGCACTCGCGGATTATTCCCGAGGCGGAGTAACGTCTGTTTATCCCTACGTGCAACGAATATTTAATATCCAGGCTCCGGGGAATATAAAACAAATATTACATCTCGAACGGAGATCCATCTTATTAAGCCGAGAAACACCGCGATCGCATACCGAAAGTGCACATTTTGCCATGTAAATATATATGAAAGTTTCTCGGCGATCTTTCAACGAGTTTGTTATTTTATTGGATCAATTATCGAGGCTCGAATTATACGGGAACCCTGCGGGGACATTGTTCTCGAAAGTTTTGCAAACCATACGGCGCGGTATTTTCGCGCGAGGCGTTTGTTTCGCGGAGATATTTCCGGCGATCCGCGCGCGCGAGCTTCTCCGCCGCAAAGTGCCTCTGCGTATAGCGGCGAGGAGATAACGCGGGCTTTTGACCAAAAGGTGGATGCCGCGCGGACACGGCGCGCTTCGCTCGGACATACACGCTCGCACCACCGGCGCGGATGGTACATACACGTCCGGTGGAATTTCGCGAGGTCGAGGAATGCTCTTATCGCGACGGGCTCGAACGCGAAACGCTGTACACGCTCTGGGCATTGTCCGGAGAGCGTGTACACGCGCTGCTGGCTGACGCGGCGCAAAAGTTTGCGAGCCGCGAGTGTACAGCATCCGAGAGGAGCAGGAATGACGAAAAAGAGAAGAAAAAAGAAGCGACAACGGCAACGAGGAAAATAAGATACGGCAGGCGGCTGGCGCGGAGTGCGTCGCCGCGGTGGACTCTCTGGTGTACAGCCTTTTGGATAAAAGGGACGGTATTATTCTTAAAACGCGTGGAAAATATGTGAAAATAAACAACGAGACGTAAGACGTCGTAAGACGCTGCTGCTGCTGCTGCTGCTGTTTGGTATTCCCGGGAGACTCCAGCGCGTACGAGAAACGCGCCATCACTTTGCTCTAATCTCAAGGGAGGGTCCCGTTATCTAGGGTTGAACTCTATACACTCGTGTATCTAACCCGCCTGAGACAACATTTGAGGAATCTTTGAACGCTCGCGTCTCATCGAGAGGGCAAGCAGGTAGACGTTTATTTCTCTCGCTGTGCCCGTGTGTATACGCCGTTATTATTATTGTTATACCCTATCTATACCACCGCGATGGCAAAGTTCCTCGAGCACGTACGCGTCTGCTGGGAAAGTCAAACATTCTCGAGGAATCATGCGTTCACCACGTGTTGACTCGTGGCACACATTTCGCTCGGTGGATGTACATACTCATACCTCTTGACCATCCTCGTACGTGTATACCCACCGGGGTACCCTCGTCGTCGCGACTCTCGCCCGGTTTTCCCCTCTCTCTCTCGCGTACACCAACCCCGAGCGAACTACAAACAACCTGTCGCGATAATGATACACCCGGGATGTCGCGGAAGAAAAAAAAACGAGAAAGAGAGACGATAAAGATGATGGAATCGCCCGTATCGGATCATTATTGTCCAAGTTTGAGAGTGACGAATTTATGGTGTTGCGCTCGTCCACAGCTCGGGTCGCGAATTGATCCTCCCGCGAATCTCGCTTTTCCTTCGTAGTTCTCAATTCGCGTTGGACGGCGGTGAGAGACGAGGAATTTGATAAATTGGCTCGATTAACTTTTGTAAAATGATTACAAGTCCGCCGATGGACGTCCACCAAATAAACATATTTTTCGAGTGTATTTATCCGCGTGAGAGGTTTCTCGAGGATGAAACCAACCTCGGAGGTTTCCCATGAGAGGCACGCGATCGCAGGCATATTCCGTACGTTTTTTCTTTTCCTCTCTTTTTCATCCTCCTCTCGCGGTTAGCCGAGATTACGGATTCTCTCAGCGTCCGACTCTCACGAAGGGCTACAGCATCGATGTAAATAGGATAATGCGCGTCCCGGGGGGTGAAAGGAAGCTCCTTTTGCTCTCCTGTGTGTACATGTGTGTGTATTCCCGTGGATGTATGCTTCAGAACGTTTGGAATCTCTTCCTCCTCGGTTTCTCTCATGATGTACCCACACAAACGCACAAACACACACGTGACACGCGTACACGCGAGTCCACGAGAGGGTTGAGGGGAAAAGAGCCCCCGAGGGGGTTCCGGCAACGCGATATGCGCGTTTGCACCAAAACGAAAGAGCGTGGGTGCACGCACGCAACCCATCCATCGAGGGGAGCAGACGAGCTTATTATTTCGTTCATCTCGCGAAACAGCATCCTCGAGATGAAGCCAAGTTTCTCGAGAATCCGTACAAACGCGGTATTCCCACAATTACGCGAGTAACAGCGGCGGAAACCTCGCCCTATTAAATTTTTTCGACTTTACACTCGTTCAACGATATAATCACTGATCGTTGATATACCACGAGGTATCCGCGCCTCGTTATTGCGCCAACTTTTGGAGTAAAAACACCAGCATCCGAGAAACGTCAATTTTCGTCATTGAATTTGTGTTTCTCGATGCAAAACGATCGTGGGAGGTCATTCGGAGGTGAAATCTCGACCAAAAAATCGGATTTTCGATAAATTCGGAGCAATAATTTTCCTCGCGTTTTGAGAATTCTCAAGAGTCGCCGTCGTCCTTGTTCCCGTTGCGATAACGACGTTAAGTGTACCGGCGTACAAAGGATCAGCGGAGATACACCCAGAAGAAGAGGAGGATGAAAAGCGCTTCTCGTTCGGGCGTAAATGGCGACAAATATTAATTAGCCAGAAGGCCGCGCATAAATTTGCCCCTTGGGAGCTGGGCTCTCCGAGCCATCGGTTAAAGCGTTTCATAAATTAGAGGGAAAGGTACGATTTCGCGATAACCGCTGCGGATAATTAAATCGCGTGGCCGTTAAACGTTCGTGTGAATGCAAGAGAAACGCACACACGCGCCTAAAAATCTGTGTAAGTGCGCGTTCAAGCGTCAGCATCCACCGGCGATGATACTGCCTCCTCGTCTGATTGCTCATTTTTATTTATACTTTACCGCGTATATCCTCTTTCGAGAATCGCCTCGCGTTCGTTTTCCATTCGCTCTCTCCTCCTCGCCGCTCTTCTTTTTCTCCTCTCTGCAATTCGCTTATCCTCGTTGTATCTCTCGCGAATTCGAATTTCAAAAAACACGAGAAATCCCGCTGCGAGAGCTAATCGGGCTGGCCCGCTGGCCGGCTAGATCCTTTTTTATCTCCGCGCGAATGTCGAATTTACGCGAGTCGCGAGGCAAAAATGCGCGCTACTCTAGCGATTTCTCGTCGCGATTTCGATTTCTTTTCTTTTTTTCGTTTCATGCGCAAAGTCCCGAGAGTTGATGAAAAAAACCAAGGAAAAACCGCGAGGTTAATTGTGTGTGTACGCGCGCGGATACGTGTATGTTCATCTCGCACGGTAATATGCACGCGAATCGCGAGGAATGCGAGAGAGGAGCGCAAGGGATGAAAACCGGTATTGGAATTAGTCCGTCTCGTGTCGTTGCGAATGTTGAGAAAAAAAAAAGGGGAGCGAAGAGACGGAGCCTCGTGCTTCATATTTCCATACAATTATCATTAGCGACTGCTAAATAATAATGACGGGCCTCTGCTGTCCCCTCTTAATTATTCAACATGAGTAATGCGGCAGACGCTTTTCATCTCCTCTCGCGTCGAGAGGGCTGCGTCTTGCGGCTATAACTTACCCGCTTAATTACCCCACGCTCAATTTCTTCGTTTCTCCCGCGGACGTCGGTGCAAATTGACGTTTCGTCATGAAAAACCTGGCCGTCTCCGCTGGCGCTTTTTTTATCGATGAATTTTCTCACGATTTCGATTTCCGACGCTTTAATTTCATTGAAAAAAAACGTAAGAGCTCGAAAATGCATGTTTCTCGCTCTTCGTTTTATGCGCACCGTACGATGACGAGGTCGAATGAAAAAAAAGGTGAAACGAGCGGCCTGGATGCGCCGGAATGCAAATCTCATGTGGGAAAACCGTCGATAGGCTTCGAGAGAGCACACTCTGGCGTTGTAATGGCTGTAGGTACTCGAGAGAACGGAAATAACCGCTGACGAGGCCGCAGCAACGACGAGGGACTTTTGACGGCCACCTGTTTGCCGATACGGAAATCAAAAGCGGATGTCTGTCGCGTCCTAGAACGCATCGAGTCGGAACGACGCGCGATACCGTCCGGGGTAGTCTCCGCCTGTTCGACGCAAGGAAATTCGTTCCTTCAATCGGAAAATTCCTCGGACGTACGTGTGTATACTCGTCGGAACTCGAGGGAGATTGGAAATAACGTCAATTCGGGGTTGAAACTCGCCCCACTTTCCGAGGGATGGTAAAAAAACGGTATCATCTCCAATTAGAGAGAATTATTTCCGTTTTTAACTGTTTTCCACAATCGAGAATACACTTGTTATTTCAATGCCGACGGGAGACTCTCAGACCGGAAGTTTCGATAAATTACTGAGATTATCAGTAGTCCGAGGGGTGATTCCCCACTCGTTTTTTCTCCTCGTCGTCATGGATTGCTCACCACGATTTCCGAGCGCGCGAGTGTGCCAAAGAGCGCTGCAAAACCGTTTGAAGAAGGAAGAACAGCAGGTTGTATCGCCCAACGGATAAACACTTCCTCGACAATCCCGCGTGTGTTTGTTATTTTCAAGTATTTTCAAGTATACACGCCCCGGCGTTTTTTAAACCCCCAAATTCATGTACCACATGGATTTCTACAAATCTATCGTCTACGAGCGAAAGATACACGCGAGGGAAGGTTGAAACGCGATCGATGAGTATCGAAGCGATTTATCGACAGGACGATAACGATCTCTCGACTTTTCGCGCTCCGAGGAAGCGTCAATTTTGATGCGACCGAAAAAAAAACACTTTTTTCCCCGTCGTACGTGTCGTATCGCCGCAGGAAGTGTACAGATATCGCCTTGCGACGGGATGACTCGTAAACATTTATCGGCATATTTGTGTACCCCTTTGACGGATCGCGGATCGCGTCGCTTCTTTGCTTATCCGGAGCTCGTATCCGAGCGCGCGCTCTCGATAATCCACTGCGGACTGTCCGCTGGTTAATCGAGAGGCAAAGTTACGACCGGGCGAGGTGAAAAAGGAAGAGGGACGCGACGAGCACGGCCGGTTCTTTCGCGGACGACGTTCGAGCATTCGCGAGAGCACGCGCTCGCAAATGCGCCGCGCGCGATACGACGAGGATCGGCCGCGAGAGCGCGTGCAAGCTCAATAAGTGTTTACGTGTCTTGAAGATAAATCGCTTACCCGGCAACGTGTGGGGGCACCGATAATTCCTGATGATTTCAACCGCGATCCCCCCAACGGTTACGGAGAAACGCACCTGCGTGCGTTTCGCTGCACGCGCGCAATTTTCATTTCGCAAAAATTCAATTCGGATCAATTCGACTCGCATCGTCCGACGTCGTTTGACGAGATTCTCAATTTTATTCTATTGAACGAATTGACACGTGAATGGAGATTCTTTTTTTTTGGAAATTTCAAAATGAGACTGTTTGTTTTTTTGTGTGTTTTTTTTTTTGAAAAGTTTATCTCACCCGGGCTGGATTATTTATCCTCTGAAAAATTGGTACGACCGCGTCGATGCAAAGATTTACGACTTTTTTTGTTCCGAGCTGCGAGATAGTATTTTGCTGATAGTAACGCGGACGGTCGATTTTGAATCGGTTTTAGATCTGAAAACCAATATTTCCGACTATTGGAATCATCCGTCGGTGTGATTTTCAGTGTTTAGACGTTCTCACGTATCGATAGGACAGATAAAAGAGGCACGCTTTTTTATCCAAGATGTTGGTGAAGAGCTCCTCGGGGTTATCTCTGTAAAGAAAGCTTTGCTCCGAAAGATATTTCGATGTAATGGTAGCGTACATGTATATTTACGAGGAGACGTATAATATCGACGAGCGATTAGATTAGACATTATACGTGTTTCAGAAGTAATGGAAACGATTTTTTCTCTCTCTCTTTCTCTCGGAGATACTGAGAGAACGATTTGAAAAACGTTTCCAAAATTTCATCCCGAACCCGAGCTCCGAAACCATTTTCCCGTCAAACGAACGACTGAGCGGTGACGCATCTCCGAGATTTTGTTGCACATGAAAAAAAGAAGGAGGCACGAGGAGAAATAAACGATATCGAGAGTTCAAATGGCAAAAGAAATTCTTGAAAGAAAAAGGCTATTTGCGTGGGTGCCGTTGTGATATCTCCCGAGACCTCTCGACCTCACTCCCTCGAAGAGGCGCGCTTCTCGTTCGTTTCTTCGAGGCACGAGGGAAAAAACGAGGAAATACGAAAAAAAAAAAAAGAAATGAGAAAAAAACGAAACAAGCCGTTCAAACGGAGGCCTTCGAGCTTCACGTTCTTTCCGTTATCGGTTGCGTGCAGGGGGCATCGAAGCTATCCGTTCTCCGGGGTCAGTATGTGACCCAAGGAACGATTCGAGATTCACGTACGTGTAATGTGAATATACAGGGTGTTTCAAGACTCGGAGTTCACAATTTACAGCCATTCATATGATTCAGGATGAAATTTCGAGTCGAAATGTTTTTTAGCATTTTCTCACACGACCGAAACCGAACGAGTTATGAATCGTCAAAGTTCGAGCCAATCGGACGCGCGCTCTTATCCCCTCTTGAGGGGATAACACGCGTCTCATTGGTCCGACTATATCGATCAATAACTCGGCGTGGATTCGTCGGATCGAAAAGTGCCCGAGGACTTTTCGACCTGCTATTTTATCCCCGATGCAGCCGCAGACTGTCAGCATCCACTTTCGGATCACCCCATAAATCGGTTTCCAGTTTGTTTAATTTTATATTACATCCCGTACGGACCATAACCGTAATCACCGCTCACCCTATGTGTTATAAATATGTGTATATATATATATTGAATTATCCGCAAAGCAGCCAGACATAATATCGTCTGATATTCATATGCATCTTTCATCACCGTCGTCGTTGTCACAACGACGACGACCTCGGAGAGAAAAAGAGCGCACGTGCGTGCTCTCTCGTTGAAAAAAATCGCGTAAAAACGCATATTCTCAGATTTTTCTGTCCCCCATGAACATCAGAGTATTTTGAACTTTTGTCAAAATAGATTTTTTCATCGCAAAAAAAACCTTCAATTATATACTTTCCCTCCCGTTTCCTCACAGCCAAAAAAATCATTCTGCGTATGATACACGCATATATATTTCACGTTTTCCATCGTCGAACACGATTGCGACTGAAGCGAGTCGATACGGCGTGCAATCTCAATGCTCGGGAGGAGAGAAGGAGTCTCGGTCTCTGCTCTGGACATCGGAGGCTCGAGGAGATGGTCTCGGGGCTGGTCGCTTGGTTTGGCCCACTGGAGCGGACACCCGGAGGAAGCACGCCCGCCGGAACGTGGCACGCTTTGTGCCCTGTTAATACACACGTACATACGCGAGTTACACATCGCTCTATGTGTGTAGAAAAAATATATATCGTCGAGTGTACACGTGTAATACGCCCGGGTCCGAGCAACCACGCGGCGGCCCGACAACTACCCGATACCACCACGTAAGGAGAGACATACCGGGAGAGACCGAGAGAGAGAGAGAGAAGGAGAACAAATCGGTGAGAAGTTAAAAAAAAAAAGAAAAAATTAGACGAGACCAAAAGGGAACTGCGCACCACTAGCCGGAACCGTGTCCATGACGCAGTCATCGCGACCATCTCTCGGCCCTATCGTATTTGCATACGTGCTTGTATGAATGTAAATGTGTGCGTGAGTGTGCGTTGTACACGTCGCGAACGTCAGTACAGAGTACATGAAACTCTTTTGTACGAGCGATACATATTAGTGTGGAGAGTGGAGGCGGAGGGAGGAGGGGGGATGTTGAATGCAGATAGCGAACATTTCCTCTTTTGACGGACGGAAGTTCGTCGGCGGGGACCTCTGCCGTTTCGGCTCTGATTTTGATATCAGTCAGAGTCGCGCGATGTGAATCCTCGCGGTACGCGTGCTGGCCTCCGTCGGCCAAGGACGACAAAAGTGGCCAGGTTGCGTTATTGCCCATTTTTTTTTTTTTTTTTTTCTTTCAATGACAATTTTTCAACCAAGTCGAACAATGTCTTTGCAATTGTTTTTTGACGCGATGCTTCACGGAAATGACGATTTTTCATTATTCACAGCCGAGCCTTCGTCCGAGTTTCCTCGCGGGCGATATCGTATTTTTTATTTTGCTTCACGCACGCGCTCACTCTGTCGACCATTAGGCCGATTGGCCGAGCATGTCCGGTTGTGGCCCGGAAGACCAACTTCCCCCGGGCAACGATGGCCAAACGCGCGACTACATTGTACCTCGTGGATTTCCGAAGAAAACAGAATTTAAAAAAATGGAAAAAAAGCCGCAAAAGGGCTCAAGTGACGAGACTCTTCGACCAGAGCTGACTTCCATCTGGTTTTCACCGATCACCACTGTGTGACCTGCGAACGTTTAACCCGAGGGCGCACCTCGTCCACGATCTGTCGAACCGAATCATCGCGATCGCGTCATTACGCGCATTTTACTCGTGGGTACGTCACCGGTCAAGCCTGCCGTCGGAGCGGCAATCAAGGTGGGGAAACCCCGTTTTTTCTCTTTTTTTCTCAATGGACATTGCACACGCTTATCGCTTTTGCGATAATCGAGGTCGTCCACCCACTCGCGATGGGAAACGAGGCGATGAAGCGTGTGCTTTGCCCGACGGTCGAAGCGATATGAGCGGCAAAGGGGGGGCGGTTTTGCGGGTTTTGTGCTTTTGGCCATTTTTTTTCTGCTCAATTTTTCGATGCAGAGGGAGGGAACGAATCGGATGTTCAAACCCGCGGCCAGAGATGGCTCCCGCGAGGGGGTTAATGAGCGAACCGAACGCGCATCTCGCGGACGTTTGGAGGGCACGTTCGAAGCGTCACCGTGACGCTAAACCGGAAATGCTCCTTCTAATTGCCCCGCGAGAGGTTCCTCCTCCCGCCGATGTGTTTTTTTTCTCCTCCTCTGTTCCATCGCGCACCAGAGTGCGGTACCACCGCCTGTCCGAGTGTGTGCACCACCCCGAACATCTGCAACCGACTGTGATACGACGGAACGCGAATTTATACACTCGCGCACGTATGCCGCGTCCGTTTGTGTTGCTCGATACGCGTGGGCGCACAATTAACCCGAATGTTAACGGTCCGAGTCGACGACGAGGCAAATTCAATTGTATAAGAAAAATTGGCAATGCGCGGTGTTCAAGGATGTCCAGCAACGACAGACTGCAATGGGAATTTTAAATGTGCAAAAAACAATTAAAGGGATCAGCCATTCGGAGGAAGACAATAAATTATCGATCGACAGGACGATTCGCCACGAACGAGAGTAATCTTTGGGGAAAATCAGACCGGAAGAGACAGCCGTATAATAAAATCGTCGAAAGGAAGAAACGCCTTTCAAAGTGGAATTATAATTACGAGACGCCACCTAGATGGCGCGCAACCTAAATTCTCGTGGAATTGTACAAGCCTTCTGTATGTAAAAGCCTCTTATCTTGAATCAATAGGCTTCCTTATTGACGTGAAAGAGGCAGCGTACACGGTGTATTTATATATACGAGTCTGGTGGGCAGGTCTCGGTTCTCGCTGACGATGACGAAAAAAGAAGGAAAAAATGAAAGAAAAAGAGAATTCAAATACCAGAGATAGCTTACTGCGCGCGGGGGCGTCTAAACGCAATCAAGAGCGTGGGCGAGATTCCCTCTTGATCTTCGTACGGATCTCTCCGCGTGTGTAACACACGTGTACGATGGATTCTCTATAGCTCGTTCCAACTTGATTGGCTCTCTTGAAATATCGATCGCACCTAAACTCTCGCCGCAATCTCCTACCGAAAATCATCTCGTGAGATCTCCAGCCTCCGCTCGAAGAAAAATTCCGAGTTTATAATTGCGAAAACAGGATTCCCCTATCGAATTTCAACGACGACTTTGCTCAGCGGGATTATCGTCGTTGCAAAAACGAAGCATCGGATGTAGAATTATTTTTTCCCATTTTTTTTCATCTCAACCGCCCCGTCAATGGACACAGCTTCCATCAGGGTCCATGGAACATAAATAGCACACGGTGCTCCATTTTATCGATATTCCCAGGCGTTGCTTCTGTTCTCTCCTCTCGCCCTTTTTCTTCAGCCGGAGATTCCACGCGGTGATTATAAGGATCGCGTTATTTTGCCGCCGGAGGCTGCGGAGAGATTTCTGCACAATTTTGCCCGCGTCTGGACCATTGATTTTTCATCGATTTGGGGATAGACGAGGAAGCGGAACGGTAGCTCTCGCGTGTGTTCGACTCGTAGTGTATACGTGCGGTAAAGCGAGGAAGAACCGAGTGTATTCTTATAGTCGAGTCCGCTTATTATATACATCTCTTGGTACACCGTCGTAGGAGCCTCGGGCGACTCCCAGAGATTCTTCTCCACGTTGTTCCACGACCCTTTTCCCTCCGGAGCGCGATCGTGCGAACCAAAGGACTGCATTCACCCCTCTACTTTCCAGGATAATGGACCAACGACTGGGAGCGATTGCGCATGGACCAAAGTACATCAGGCGTGTCGAGTTTGAGATTTGTGTCAAGAGTTTTCAATTAAACATATGCTCTTTTGATTGCTGATACAGAAAAATTGATGAAATTTCCTCGTTCGATAAAATTGCAACTTGGAATACCTTCATCTCGAAATAACGAGGCCACGAGTCCGTTTTAAAGATTGCTCGTAAAGGCCAATCGTCTCTTTGTTGAGTGTATCGGAGGCAAAGATTTAAGACTGGGACCACCGACAGTTTTTACGATCGGACGAGCCTTCGAACGATATTATACGATATATTTGGTCAATGTTTTGGTTGTTTTTTCTTCTCATTTATACCCGTGTATATATGTATTTGTATGTAATAACCATCAAACGTGATTGACGGTGCACCAGGTTAATCGGTCAGAGAACTCTTGCGAAACACTCAACCGCGATCATACCGTTTCCCACACACCGACCGCGACTTTACGTATTAATTATGAAATGCTTAGGCTTCAATTTTGTGGAACACTCACTCGTGAACGAGCCAGTTCTCTGTTATATTTTTAAGCGTATTTATGTATATGTACGCTAAAATCGACCGCCAACAGTAAATTTGAAGCAACGGCACACACACGTGTGCCATGTGCGCTGCGAGGCTACGACCGAGAATCGTGACTCGACGTCTCGAACCCCCTGAAACTTTTTTTTTTTCAATCAAATAAAAAAAATATCGTTTATTATACGGTTTACGCAATTTTCCAATTTCCTTCGAAAAATTATTGCGAGGTGAGAAAAAACGAAAATCCCAGAGCCAACAGCTAGAATCACTTTTCATCTTTCTCGCTTTTGGTACTTGTGGAGAGATGAAATAAAAATTGAAAAAACATACGAGAGATGAGAAAAAAAAGGACGGCGACGGTTGCATTCCGGAGGGGGTCCTTCTCTTTGCCGCGCAAGGAACAAAGGAGCATTTTGTCGCGCCATCGACAGTTTGGAGGATCCGATTAAAATAATCTATCGACGGCGCGTTCGGTCCCCTGAATTCGCACGAAACTCACCGCTTTGCCGGGAGCGTCGCCGCAGTCCTGCACAAAGGACAAGCCGATTCTCGCCGAGATCTTTCGATTCATGAGCGATGCACATACATAGATTCACGAATTATCATTTAAAATACAAATGTACACGCGCGCGTACAAAGTGGAGGCGTAAAACCACTCGCCTTTAATCGGCGACAGGTCGAGAGCCCTTGAGGCAACCGACCGGTCGGGGAGGAATTCTCCGGCTCGTTTTTTCTCGCGATAAAAACGTACAGACGCGCACAAACTATTTTCCATCTCGTATCGACTTTTTTGTACCGAAAAAAATGACATTCGAGATAAAAAAGAACACGAGTTTCTTGATTGATTTGTCAGAGCGAGAGATCGATCTTTTGGCCGATGCGATCGAGATCGTTCGGCTTCTTTCCGTCGGTCTGCTCGGGAAACGCCCATTTCGAGCACGATTTTTCAAAAGCTCACATCGACCGCCGATGTATCACGAATAAGGGGGGAGAAAAAACTGCAGACGCGCTAATTCGTCGCAGACTAAAGTTCCGAGGGATTACCGGGGATGTTTCGAAGAAAACAATCGGTGCGTTTCGCCTCGATTTCGCCGACACCTGCCGCATTGCCTCTACCCGAGGAAAACTTTTGTACTCGAGGGTGTTGCCACGATGTCTATCGTGCTGCTTGTTTCATCTCCTCGGTCGAGTCACGAGCGATCGCTGCGCGTCGATCGTTTTGTAAAAACACGACCGAAATTTCATCCTCTCGTCGAACCGCGATTCGCTTCGCAACTCATCGGCATCGATTTTTGCGATCGTGCTTCAGGCACGCTCGGATTGCGCGAGCAACAAGTCGCTCGATGAGAGAGAGAATGAGGAATAATGGTGAAAAAGGAAAAGGAGGAAGCCCGCGCTAATGAAATTTTATAACCGTCCGTGTCAGAATTCGTGCCAAGATTTTTTCCGCCTTATTGTCTTATTTTTACGCTTTGATTCAGTTCGGACGAGAGCCGTACCGCCTTTTCGAGACCCCAGCAGGGTGCGTGCGGTGGAAATAATTCTCTCTGCCGCTTTGTCTCAGAGCGGCGAGGAACAATGCGACTAAACGGTGAAATTTCGATCCGCTCGTTCGTCAGCAGACGTTTCTCATTGTTTTCATTGTGAGTATACCCCGCTGGACCACACCGCATCAGAGGCGTACGAGAACAGAGATTGTATTCCGCGATCGTCATCGTCGCGCCGCATCTGCCGCTGAAATTGCGTCTCCGTGCCATTTCGAATTTTCATTTCTCCGCAGTGTTTTCGATCCCAGCGAGGCTAATTATCTCACGCCGACTGTCGCAAATATGAGAGACGATGAAAAAGCGTTGATGCTCGA
The DNA here is from genome assembly GCA_959613375.1 of Heteropelma amictum. NCBI lineage: Eukaryota > Metazoa > Arthropoda > Insecta > Hymenoptera > Ichneumonidae > Heteropelma > Heteropelma amictum. The sequence continues at coordinate 15,301,035 of OY390727.1, forward strand.
AATTCCTCTTTGCGATCGTAATTCCCACTGTATATTTGTTCAACGGGCCACTTTGCGGGTGAGATGGAAAAAAAAGAAGGCAACCGTCGATGAACGATCGAACAGAGCCTCATTCAAAGGAGTTTCATTCCACTCCGACGCAAACGCGGGTATAAATCGTTCTCGTTCCAGCTCAATTCGCATATAACCACGTTGCACCGCCGAGCATCGCCTCATTAATGATATTAATCCAGCTGGTCCGCATTGATAATTCGCCCATTCATCAGCAGAACCCGCAGCATCTTTCTCGATCTTCGAGAGGGCGCGCGCTCTCCGGTGGGCATTTCGCTGATGGTCGTTTCTTGCCGCTTCAGCGGGCAGAGTCTTCGCGAAATCGATTAAAGTGATGAACCGCCAAGTTCTCGGATCCACTCGGAGAGATGGAGAGAGAGAGAAAGATGAAGAAAAAGATACGCGAGAGCTCTGATGAAAAAAGAAAAAAGATGGGAAGAAATCACGAGTTAAATGACGGGGGCGTTGTGGATCGCGTACCAGGGTGTCCCTTTTTCATCGTCTCTGAATAATTTAAAGGTATATATAACGATGAGAAACACGCGACGGACCGAGACGCTAATCCTCCAGGGACAATGCATCAAACGACCAAGCAGACACGCTCGATGTTGCAGCGAATGCATCATCAGGGCATTATGCGATAATGAGAGGGAGAGGAGAGGAGAAACTCGCTGACGAGGTTTTCTTCCGACCTTGCACGAGGCGAAACTTTCGTGGATTCCGTCAACGTTGTCTCTGTTCCTCTCTCGATGTTCCTTCCCCACAGCATCCCTCATCTTCGTCTTCTCATCTTTCTCATCTTGTATTAATTTACGGATCTCGCTCCACATATCCAGCTTCCATCGGCTCATGCTCGAACGAGACAACACACACCTGGAGCGTTAATTGACGAAAGTTTGTCCGTTCTCTCCGACTCGTTATCTCCCTGCTTTTTGTCAACGTTTGGCACCCCTGTCGCTTGTAATTTTATATTTTTCGTTTTTATTTTGAGAATTTTGGCTCGTTTCTCGACGGACTTTTTTTTTTGTTCATTTTCATCCGCTGATTTCTCGCATTCGCTTCGGTTCTCGGCGATTCTTGCGCACCATCGGGCTCGTCGGCGCAGGTGAGTCACAGGTGACTGTCGAAGATCAGACGCATATCCTCCGACTCACGATTTTATAGGCTGCGAGAAAAAAAGAGAGAGAGAGAGAGAGAGATGAGGCTCATCTCATTCGATCTGGGGGCTGCGGACAAGCTCGTGTGCATTGACCGGAGCTGGCTCGACGGGGGGTTGCGCGTGGGCACCCCACCGAGCGGACTCTGCGTTAAATCATTTCGATTATATCGAGGGAGAGCGAGAGAGAGGGGGAAGAGAGCCGAGACGATTAAAACCATCGGATAATTACGAGAAAAGGGCCAATAAGAAGATTATACATTTCTCGAGCTCGTAGCTCGTCCGTGCGAAATTTCGCAAGATGATTTTTCGAATTTTCCCTCCGCTCTCGCGATCCATCATCTCCGAGGATCGCCGATGAAATTGCGTTTGACAAATGTGAAAAAATTCACCGAAATTCTTCCGTTCGAACGTCACCGTGCCTTCCTACACGATACATCACTCTGTCTCGTTGAATTGTCTTTTGAAAAAGCAAAAGCTCGTCCGCAGAGAAAAGAGATTTGGCCCTGAAAAAAGAGAGAGAGGGTGGAAGCCCTCCTCGTTGTATATCTATGTTTGCAATATGGCGTCACCCTTTTTTTTCTCAAAGGATTATATATATTTCTCTCGCTCCGCGATGTGCGGTTAACTCTTTCCTCCGAGAGTCAATGGAGCATTTCGTGTGGTCCCCGGGGGCGAGAGTGAAACTTTTCGTTGCTGCTCTCTCGCTTAGCCCAGTGTGGCTTATTTTTTCGCTGGCAAGAAAGGCGTGCCTAAACAATGAAGTTTATGGCTAGGGCCCCGCGGGAGCGACTGGGCCATTAAAACAATCGACAGTTGTGTGGCGACTCTCGCGCGAGGGCTGCTTCTCCGTGTACTCCGGAGGATACTCCTCTCGCGGGGAGCGACGTTCCACAGCTATATATAATTTTTAAAATCATCCGTACATGTGTGTACGAACGTATTTGCGTGTGTATGCGGCGTGAACCAGCGCGTGAGGGATGCAAATGCAAAGCGCGAGAGCACAATGGCGTCCCACAAACCATTCGAGGCAGTAAATACCGGTATAATTGCCAGGCTCCAAAATTTAAGGCGCTTTTAGTCGCCATTTTTCTGCTTTGCTCCGTAAATCAGCAGACAGCGTCCTGTTCTCGCGGTTGAAAAAAAAAACTGGGGACTCTTTTTTTTTTTTTGCTTTTTCAGAGTTTTCTCCGTGGTTTAATCGGTCTCGCGAGGATCGAAGGCTCGTCGTTTTCGCCCATCATCGCTTTTTCTCTCGCTTGCGCGATTTCAGAGATCTTTCGTCCTCGCAGCATCACTCTCTTGCATCTCTCGCACGTGGAGATTTGCGAAACTCCAAACGAGCGGTGATTCATGCTGGCGGGAAAGGTCGCCGCGATCGACGGGCTGGTGTCGGGTTCCCTCGGAACCGAATGAGAGTAAAAAACAGGTTTCGATTTTTTATGTACACAAGGATGGAGTAACGGCTGGGAAAGGAACAAGCGTTCGACGACCGTGCGATTAAATTTTAAATTCCGTATCAATTTTTACAACGTCGAAATCCAGACGCAATTGTAACGTTCGGTTTTCGCGCGCTTTCGTCCGAAGATCGGATGCTGCGATCTCTGCGATATTTTTATATCTAATGGGATTTTTATTCGAAATTCGCGAGCGCGATTGAAATCAGCGTGGATTAATTTTTCGAGATGTTCCGCTGTATTTTCATGATGGACGCCGGCGTTAAAAATGACAAAAAAATAATAACGACAATCAGGCGTACCTGTAACCCACGTGGGCAAAGTGAAACTCTTGTTTATTCAAGATTTAATTTTAGATAACGTTGCGGTACCTTGTTCCTTTTCGTACTGCGTATAACCAAGACGGATCCGTCATTGTCGATTTAACGTTGCTCCTCTTCGTTCTTCATCCACCTTTTTTTCATTCTCGAAACTCTCATCCGTTGGAATTACCACCGTATACTGTTACGAGAAGACACTTTGCCTATGAGATACTGTATTCCTACATACTTTGATTCTAGAAATACACTTGGATACTGTAATGTATGGAAATCGAAATTTTTATGGAAGAAATTTAGAATTTGACCCTGAAATATTGAGATTTCGAGGAAATATCGGTGTGTTTCGTGATCAGGGTGAAAAAATACATCGATATGGAACGTTTTATTTAATTTTTGAAATCGAAAATTTTTCGCCATTTTTTGCCGGATTGAGTTGGTTCACAAAAATGCTTGCCATTTTTTTCTCGTTTGAGATAGACGCTCCAGCTTGTGCTTATTCTCTTTGCAATTGTCGAGGCTTCAAAATGCCGTTTGGTTTCTGAGGATATCTTCATTTTTCGATTTTTGGCAGATTTTTAAAGTTGGACCATCGATTTTTGCCAATTTTCCCATACATACCCCTTTGCGTTTTTTTCGCCGATTTTCAACATCGATTTTGAGGGTGAAGGAATTTAGCTATCGGCATTTAACTTTCACCATTCTTTAAGTCTACCCGAGAGCGTCTCCAAACCCCCCCAACAAATGTATGTAGCACGAATAGAAACGAAGTTATGACCATTTGAAATTTCGACTTTTCGACGATTCTGGAAAAGTGGCCCAAAATGGGTCGAAATTTTTTTTTTCCAATTTTCAATATTTCAATAGCCTATCCGATCGGAAATTTTCCGCTGAATACAAAAACCACACGCAAAAAACAAGTCGCGATGAAATTGAATTTCAGGGTATTTGAAAATTTGTAGAATTTGTTTTTAATTTGTGCATCCTTTTATCCGCTAACGCGTAGGATTTCAAGCAATCCGAATGAAAGAAAAAAACGCGCGATAAGTGGTTACAAGCTTCCATCTCTCTCTCGCGTTTCTTCGTGAAAGCACACGACGTGCTACCAAATGGCCAATTCGTGTTTGCAGATTGCCTGTATCTTTCCGGGGCCTTGCAGTCCATGAGCATCGCCTGTACACCACCAGATTGCTGTTTCCTCTTCCTGCACGAAAAAAAGAAACCGCAAAAAAAAAAAAGACAAAAAAGATTTAAAGTGCGTTCAAATGCATTTTGTAGTGAAACGCACATGTGCAATTGTTCGATAAATAAATCCATTACGTTTTTCGGGATTTTTCGTTTCGTGCACGATTGTATCCATTGAACAAAATATCTATTCAAGCACATCCTGAAAATAATTATCTACAGGCTTATCTCGTACGGTCAATGGATCTTTGAGTTTAGCCGGAAAATCTGGCGCCACTTTAATTTCCCTCTACTTTGTATTGTTCCAACGAGGTTTCTCTCTCTCTCCATCCGTCTCTCTGTGACTGCGTCGTTATTAACACGAAAACCTTAACGATCGGCGGCAAGTTTCGGCGCCTGACGGGTCAGGCTTTTCCTTTTTCCCCCCCTTCTCGTTATCAAAGAGTCCATTTTGCGGCAAGCTGACAGTGAAACGAAGAGTCCAGGCGATTATCTCGGAGCGTCATTCGGAGGAGCAAAGCGGCTGGACTCGGATGCTGATATGGACCAGCACGTCCTTCCGAGCGGGCGATTATTTTTGATAATTTCGCCAGACCGGAAACGCCTATTACTCATCGCCCTTCGAACGAAAATTCATATTTTTCAGAGTACAAAATCATACGATCAATTCGCTTAAAAAAATAAAAACACACGAGTGAATTATTTTCCGAAATTTTTCGCAATTTTGCTGGAATTACGCCATTCGTGCTATAAAAATACACAGTGAGAGTGAGTCACGTGTGTCGAGCACTCGAGACTGTACGTTACTCCGAAAACATGTAACGCAACGCGGACTAAAAAAAAAAGTAAAAATAAAAATGGCGTCGAGCTTCCGAAGGACCTCGTCGAGGAGTCTCGTTCCGGCGTTCGATTTTTTGTTTAGGCTAAAACCCCGCGGAGGATTAATGAACTCTCGAGAAGTTGCATAAATACGTATACGCCTATATAAGCTTCCCGCGTATTATAACTGTGCGGAATAAAGAAAAACGGCTAAGCCCCCGAAATATGGGCCGTGAAAGATTTCTAAACACGGCATATACCGCATAAGAGGCAAAGCCGCACGGTCCACCGCGGTAAAACGGTTTCTTCTTGCAAAACTCCTCTGCGGGCACTCACGAAACGGAAACTTAAGCCAAAAGCACGCGTATAATAATAGCTAATAAAGTGGACGCGCGAGCGAGGGCTTTTGTACATGCCCGTGGCAGAGCAGGTGGCTCCTCACCTTTTCGCTTCTTGCACACATACACACAGCATACATACGTATATGGGATATCCGTAAAATATATATACAGAGCACAAAGTGCGTTTATTACATGGGAGGACGACGAAATATCACCCGAGGCGCTGATACACTCGGAACGGATGATACGAACGTTGAAGGATTTCGCGAAAATCGGCCATTATCGCCGATCGAACCTTGGCTCTTTGCGGCTCTGCGAACGACGAGGAAAAATGAAACAAATTTTGTTTCTCTCCGAACGGCACGCGATTACGGATTTACGGGTATAATGAGCGTAATAAATGTACCACTCTTGATCTCGCGGGAGTAGGCAGGAAATTGTGCACAAAAGTACGAAGAAGTGGACAATTTCGTCGTCGGTATAGAGGTAAATCGCGCGAGTCACGTGGGACTCGTCACTGCTGGAGAACTTTCGAATTCGGATATCTCGGCGTGTTCTTATCGTCATTTTATTCTCACTGGATTTTTTTTTCGCCGCTGATAAAACATTTTTTCAAACGACGTAATGTTCCAGCAGGTTTTGCGAAATGCATGAAAGTCCGCGGGCTTTCGTTCAATTAAATCAGCGAATTAATCGTTTTTAGATACCATCGAGTAGAAATATCTCCGCGATATATTTACGAACAGTTTATCGAATCTGTAAACGTTTATAGCGCGTGTCCCGTTGGGGAAAAAGTCGTAGCAAAAAATGTGGGTATAAACGACCGAACGAGCGTTCGTACGCGGGCGGTTTGCGAGAATTCGATCGATCGAAAATCGAAAGTCACACGAGAGAATCGAGCGTACGTTCCGCGCCATTAGCGATTCGTAACATCGCCGGAGATGCATTTTTTTTTTGCAATATCGCGGATAAATTTGACGCGAAACACAGGCGGTACGTCGAGAATTACGCGTCGACATCGGCGTGTGTCAATGTAGATCGAAGAAGGGAAAAAAAGACGAAGAGAAGCATCGTCACGTGGGAACGAGAGAGAAATAGTTGAGAGAAAATAAAAGAAGAAACGCACGGTGTGCCGCGTACGGAGGACCGCTGGACCAAGCGCAGCCCAGTGTGTGTGTGTGTGTGTGTGTGCTTAATCCGCCCACGCTTGCAGACAGAATAAAACTACGCGAGGACGATCGTAAGTACCGAGGAAGTACTCGAACGCGGGGGTGGAAGAGGAGAGGACGAAGCGTGCCCAGGTACACACACACACACGATCGCTCTTTTCTTCTTCTCGGCGCGTCCTCCTCTTCTTCCGTGCCTCTTCCTCGCTTTTTAACCCTGTCCACCGCCTACTTTCCTCCAAGAGAGGAGTTTGGCGTCGCTCTTCGAGAAGTCGGCGATAGCCCCGGAGCGCCACACACACGCACGCACACACGCACACAACAGTGACCAAAAGGGAAAGATGCGCGTTAAGATGAAGAAAAAGCGAGAGGGAGGGAGAGCCACGGAAATTGGACGTTCGCGAATATAACCGGAGCGGTATGTGTACGCCAATTTTATATTACGTACATGTACGACGTATACATATATCTTCTTCTGGTCCAGTTGTAACGCTAATGCCCTCGTGCATTCTGTGTGGGCGTGTCCCGATTTAAGGAACTGAGAGTGAAAGAGAGAGAGGCATGTACTGCATATATGTATACCTTTTATGCGTGTATACATATACATATGTATGTATGTACATGTACATTTGTGTATATGTGTAGAAGACGCGCGTGCACGGTCATTACTTTGCGGGATTTGCAATTGGTCGTAAATGCCCCGAGGTCCTGGCCTCGCGTGCGACGATGGTACGTGTCTCTCGTTGTTTTTTGTTCCACTTGATTTTTTCCATCTTTTTTTAACTCATGATTCCTTCACTCCCTCGCGCGCACTCCAGATTCGTACTCGAGTGTCTCGACACTCGGGCGAGCGAGAAACTTTGTTTTTTTTTTCGTTTTATTCGCGTTTTTTGGACCAACAACAACTACAGAGAAGTTCGGCGCTGGACCATTCCATCCGGACAGCTCGTCGCGTGACTCAACGTTTCGTTTCACACGTCTCTTTTGTTTTCGTGGATTGTTTCGTTTTTTTTTCCTTTGCCTCTCCTTTATCGAGGCGATACTCATCAGCAGCATCCCTCGCTGGACCATTTTTTTGCCGCGATGATTTCTGACGTTTCGCTCGATATTATTTTTATATTTGTCTTTAGTATATGTGTAAAACTGCTTGCATATGGGTGTATGCTGTGTGATCGATGTGCAGAGCACGTGGGACTAGAAATCTTTCCGGATGCTGTAAGCGCGAAAAGCCTTTATCCTCTAAGCCGCACCGCTGTTTGTTAAACCGCACGGTTGGCTCGATATATGCGCGTCGTTTTTACTGGATACCCAAAGAGAGAAACGAGCCAATTCGCAGACTTTTAATCGTTAAACCACCGTAACGTAATAACCGTTAATAACACCACGCGCGCGCGAGTGCCGCAAAGTGTCGGCTGTTCGCGTGGGCGCGCGAGCCCTTCCACTCATCGGCAAAACTCGAGACGACCCGCGCTCGATCTTCCTCCGCGACAGGTTGTTGCAAGGCGAAAGGTCGCGGTATAGTCGCGTAATACCGCGCCGAACGGTTCAACGGGAAAGTTGTACTTTCGGAAAAGAAACTCCAATTTTGTGAGATGCAATTTTTTTTGGAGTATTATCAAAAAAAAGTAAAAAAAAGTGCTCGATTCTCGAACTGCATCCTCTCGCGTTCCCCAATCGGCCATAATACGGTCGAGAGATTCCTCGACAGGTTTTTTATCACACCTATATACATAATTCATATTTTTATTTTTTTTCACATACATGCAAATTTCTCGTCTTTTTTATCTCTTCAATTTCACTCCTCTTTATAGATCTCTATTTTTATGGCGATCGTAAAAGGAGAAATATTCAGTCTCAGCCGCGGATTCACGTCGCGGGAGATTATTCACGTGGCGCAAGACGGTTTCCTTCTTTTATTATCGCCGTCGAGATAAATTAGCGAGAAATCTTTTGATTCCCAAATCCCCGAGCCGAGAAAACGAAAAAAAAAAACAGTTCCATTAGAGCGCCATTTTCGACACTTTCGGTACGAGAAATGTCATTTTTTTTATCCCCCAAAAAATCGTCAACCATCACGTGCTCGTGAGCTTCTTCCGAGAAATTAATAATCTCATTTTGTATTCGACAAAAAAAAAAGCTTATTACAATCGTCTCTCGAGTTTTCTCTCGTTTCCAAAGCTCTCTCTCTCTCTTGCTCTCTCAATAAATCACACGTTCCGCGTTCTCTCGGCAAAAGTATGCTTCTGCAGTCGTATCTCAGGGCGCAGAGAAGACCAGGGCACAAAGTTCTCCGCGAAGAATGGGCAGGTGCTCGAGCGCGTTCCCGCGTCTTGCACCCACTGTCACGCTCGGTGCATCCGCGCCCGCAAAACGCTTCTTCCTGTTCTCCTTCTTGTCTCGCATTCTTCCTTCCATTTTTCTCTTCCTCCCTCTCTCTCCTCGCGTAATCCTCCATCTTTTTGTTCTCTCTTATTCTCAATAACAGCGTACATCTCGTTTCCTCTTGCCCATACCAGGTCCTGCAACACGACGCGATCTCTCGTTCCTCCTTTGATGCATTTCCCTCCTCTCTTCTTCTCTCGAGCGCCGTTTTTATGCGGTTTCACCATTTCGCCCCGATCTACCCGTCACTTTTTTTTTTTCAACTTTCCGCATCCTTCCTTCGTTCCTCATCCTCAGCATCTCGTCATCGCGTTGATGCCCGCTTTGAGCGTTCGTCTCTCGCGGTCTCTTTTCCCTCTCGGAAATTCGCGCATGTCCGTCCAGAGAGCCGTCCTCACGCGAATTTTCGGCCCTCTCGATGATACACGTCGTAATTACCGAGGCTCCTGTGGTTTCCCGGTGGTTGGCTCAGGGTGGGTACAGCTCCTCACCCTCGTCGGCGACTGGGAGTGCGCGGTCTTTCCACGCGTCCGAGCGGAGCTTGAGAATCGCCCTCGCACTCGGATGTGCATCATAAAACTCACGTGAGAGTGGAATCATCGCTGGACCAGAGTTTTCTCATTCGAGAGAGCCAAGATTCCGCACAGCCTCTTCCGGCCATCGTCGAGAGAGAGAGAGAGAAAGAGAGAGAGGAGACACGATCTCGGAATGTATCTTTTTTTCTGTTTTTTTTTTTCGTTCCTCGCGAGTTTGTCTCAAGGGATCCCTTGAGACAAGCAAAGGTGAGCAAAATTGCGATAATCGCTCGGCAGTCTCGATAGATTCCAAAGTGCGTCTGGCGTCGGATGCTGCACGCGGGTCCAGCGGAGGAGAAGCCTTACTCTGGCGCTCGAATCGTTATCAGAGTACAGAGTCAACGGCTGTTGAGCGAGTTGACACTAAGAGAGAGAGAGAGAGAGATCGAGAGAGAGAGAGAGAGCCAAAGATTGAGCAACGACAGAGTAAAAAAATAAAAATAGAAATACAAATGTATACACGGAGCAGGGAGAGAGGAATCTCGCTCATTGCGAATGAGCGCGTAATCGGAGACTCGCTCGCGAGAAACTCGGCGACCTGGCGCGGCCAGTGACGTTTTATCAGCACGGAAGGGGAGATATGGACGTAAAACGATATATAACGCACCCGAGTTTACCATACCCGTAGAAACGTCGGCGTGTAATCGGAGATTCCGTGATTCGCGCTCGCCTTGGCGAAATACACGGATCTATGCACATATACATGCATAAACAGCGTACACACATGTACATTCTCGTGATATCTATAACATAAAAGTGTAAATGCAATATACAGCGTGGGTAAAAAAAGGACTTCTACAAAGCCGAGAGGTCCTGACGATTTTTAAATCTCCATTTGAATATAAAACGGGAATTTTTCCTCCTGAAAAATTCACGACGTACATACTTTCACTGGTGATTCGAAGCGCCAAAGTGTCGAAAAATTGCTCGTTGAACGAGAGCCCATTTTTGTTCATGCACAAACGACGTAATACAATGCTGGCTGAGGCGTGGACCAAGGGGAAACAACGGGGAAAATAAAATGAAAAAATCGTCGAGCAGAGAAAAAGATCCTCGTACATCGATGATAAATTATTTTTCTTCGCACGCTACGCGGACTTACGAATATATGTGTATAAATACGTACGCGAAAAAAGCTTGTTTTTTATAATACGTGCGATCCGCGGACGACTTTCACGTTCCCGCACGTGGTTCTGTGCAAATATGTGGGCTCGGGATCACCTCAACCCTCGAGGGTTTTCGCAAAACGTGTTCACCCGCGCGGACGATGTATAAAACCCTCGACACGATAATTTCGAGATTTATGGCGAAGCTGTGGGGCCGCAGCACGCGGCGAAACGTCCGCGAGGAGGGAAAAAAAATCGCAAAGACGTTACGCGAGCGTTAACGACGTTGATTTTAACCCTCGACGATTTTTTTCTCCCCCCGAGTCCATTCTGCAACGACGATTTCAGCACGATTGAATTTCGCGGACAAAAAGCCAAAAATATCGTAATTATGGCACAAAAAAAATCAAAAAATCGTGCCACAACTCCCGAATCGATGCGTTTATATAATTTTCTCAAGAAATTAGCGAATATCGAAAGTATTTTCTCAAATATCTCGCATTCAAATTTGAATCCGAAGATCATACGTAATTTTCGTACGGATGCTGTCAACGACGCGATCTTCCTGCCGCTCTCTGCTCCTTTTCGCCTCCTCGGAATGCGACGAAACTTCTCACGACCGAGTCATTCCCAACGGACGACAGTTTCTCTCGTTCGATCGAATATACCACGTGAAACTCGCTGCTGATGCGGAATTCGCGAATTTATCGCGCCTGTCGAATATTTACGATCGGCGAGGTATGAATATTCGGCACGGGGTTTTATTTCTCGCGCTCTCGCCGTAATAACGTCCGCACGTTCCTCCGGCAATGCAGATACATCTACGTACTTTCGGATACGTGTACCGAAATACGTGAATGCGGCGGTTGAAAGGAAGGTCAGAGGTTAATGAAACCTCGCGGAAAAAATGCAAATAAGCCGAACACGACCCGCGGTACCCATTCGGCATCGCGAACTCATCTTATTATTCCTTTTATCCCACGGAGGGGAGAGAAAAAACTCGCGAGGAGAAGAAACGGAGAGTTCCGCTACTTTTTCGGCAGGGTTAAAATATTCGTACGAAAGCGGAAAGGATTTCGCGATTCTTCACGTGGGCTGCTTCTTACGCGTACTCTCTTCGCCTTTTGCGCGAAGAACGAAACCGTGCGCGTGCTCGCTCAATTTCTCTTTTTTCCTTCACTCGCTTTCACACCGAAATTTTTTATATTCGCAGCTTTTTTTTCATTTTTTTTATCGCGTGAGAAACGCGATAGTTCTGATCGAAAAAAATGATGAAAATTTAATCGAACAGATCGTCGATAAATCAAATGCGTTGAAAAGTCGGGGGAATGTCGGTGTAATTTTGCGTTTGCTTGTTTCTCAAACAAGTGCTGCGAGATGGGGAATGCGACGAGAGGAGGAGGACGACAGCAGGTGCGTTCAGGTGTAAGACAGGTAGCTTCGTGTGCGATCAAACAGGCTTCGCTAAACAAGTTGCGATAAGCTCGACGGCCATGTGTTTCCAGCGCAACGTCGAATTTCATCAAAGACGATGAGCTTCGAGGATTTCGATGAATAGCAACGAATTATCCGAGACGAGCATGCGAGCTTGATGAGCCTCAAAGAGACCGCCGTCGAGGAGCGATTGAATGATTTTTTTCCATCGGCTTCTCACTGCAAAATTCCGAGATTGCTCTTGTGTTTTTTTTTCTTCGATCGATTGTTTGCTCTCCGCAATTTTGTGCAACGCATTAACGCTTGGGAATATATATAAAAACGTCTCGGTATACCCGCGAGTGTGTACGCAAACTCGGGGATAAATAGTCTTGTAATGGCGGATGATTTACCGTCCTAATAAATATTACGAAAATTAGCATAACGCCCGGCTCCTCGGAGAAGCCTCAAACTCTCGCTGCATGTGGATGGTCGATTTTTTCTTCGTTTTTTGTGTGTAAAGTGCACGATGCAACGTGTACGAGCACGTGCACGTGCAGCCCCGTTGCGTACAACGAGGTGCTCCTCTCCGCAATCGTTACACTTCGTATAATATTGTTGCATGATTTACAACCGTTTTCGTTCGAAGGATGCAACCGTGTTATCCCGGACCGAAAATGCGCAGGAGCTCTGTGCAGGCAACGTTTATATTTCGCATTACACACACGTGTGTGTGTGTGAGTTTGCAGGTACATGTACATTCCGTTCTTGAAAAATCCGACCGTGCGAGCGATATATCGGGCCTTGGATGGATTTATCTTTGTCGATTTATCCGCGATGCGATTGGCGATGTTTTTGCAAGTATTGGGAAATGTTTGTTTGTTGGAAAAATGTTGAATGTTTGTGGGACGCTTTTCTGTACACTGAAAAAAAACTGCATCGATTTTGAGTACCTGGAAATTGTCAAAATGCACGTTTTGGGGTGATGAGAGTGATGAGATCCACTTTTTCGTTCGCGGCAGGATGGAGAGACGAAAATTGGCGACGAAAAATCGTTTTACGGTTTTTTCTCGACTTTTCCTCTTTCCCTTTAAAACGCCGAAGGCTGGTGTGTGTATTCGGAGAGCGGAGAAAAAAAATGGACGAAATGAATCCTGCCAGAGCTTTCAACTCTCTGACGACAGAGCGAGCGACTAATTAGGCGCAATTAAATTCGTTGAAGGAGGCCTCAAAGGAGCGAGCAGACAGTTTTGAAGATCTGGATTGCGCGCTGCTGCTGCTGCTGCTGAGCAGCTCTCGCGGCATCTGCGCGTTCTCCCAGGCTCTCTCGTGTCACGAGGCAATGAAAATCCTCGTGGTGCTTATGGTATCTCGATGAATTTATATTGCTCCGGCCTTGATTCCCGCGTTGGGTCCCGTCACGAGATCGGCAACGAACCGCAAGACGGTTTCACATGCGGGGACGCAATGCGGCGGTACAGTGGGTCGCAAAAACTCAGCGTCCTCAACGATTTTTTAAAACGTACGATTTCGCGACAAAATTAAAAGCCAGGTGCGCCCGGCCACAATTAGCGGAGTTATCGCTGCGCCGAATTGAAAATTTCCAGCGAAATAAATTGCACGGGATTAACGTTGATTTTATTTTTTTTTCAGCGGATCAAATGCCACGATAATTTCAACGTTCGATTATCCGTAACTTTTCGGATTTTTTGAAAAATTCTCAACTCCCCGCAATAATTTTCACGACATCGGTTGGCTCTCGAGATCTCTCGCAGTTTTGGATTATTAAAATCGCACCGCAAGGCCAATTCCTTCGTCCCACCGTGTATATCTTGAGCACATATACATCGCCGTACAATGGCGTTTTTTTTTTCGCTCGGGCCTCACTTTCAAAACTTTTGACCGTTTCCTTCGCTTCTTCCTACGACTGCGTGTATATACATATTTATGTATATTACCGGGCCAATCAGGACCGCTTTCGCGAGTGTATGCACTGTAAAAATGCATGAATTATTGATCGGTGAGGGGCCTCTGCCTGCAACGCCATTATTATCTTATTTTATAGGTCGTACAATCGTAATACGAATAATTTCGGCACACATGCGCGATATCGTACGTTTGTCGTTATTGTTGTTGCCGTTTTTCTTTTTTTACCGTCGACTCTCTTGGAATTTTTGGCACACGCGCTTTATAAAAGCGCTACGTGCGTAATTGTCAGAGGGTTTTTTTTTTGGCGTATAAATTCTCGAACGAAATACGTGGGGGAACGGGTGCGGTTGATTGGCACACGCTCGTGAGAGCTCGACCGAATTTTATTCGCGCTTTTCTGCGCGTTCTATTTTTATCCATTAATGATTATTAAAGAACTATAATTTAAAAAATGCCACATAAGGACTTTTAAACGTAGACAAAAATCAAAGTTGGCAGTATCGTAATACGTAATTCAGCTTTTTATTTTAATACCGAAAGCCCCCGAGGAAAATAAATCTACGATCGTCGATACTCCATCGGAGAGTACGCATAAAGCTCCCGACAGATTTGCGCGAGACCGAAGCGAAAAAAAAAGGTGAAAAAAGCATCAACTTGGCCGGTAATACGCCTTTTTTAGGAAGCATAATTTTCTCCGGCATTGGTTATGTTTTTTCCGTTTCTCATCTTTTTCTTTTTTCTCTTTTATTTTTCGCGTCGATGGGGCGAACCGCCATAAATAAATGTTGTTTTTACGGCTGCCAAATTGGCCGTTTAAAGTACATTGGACTTTTACTGTCTGAACTCGAAGCGAAAGATATTGCGATGCCGAGAAGGAAAGAAAAAAATCGAACGAAAAAAATACACAAGAGAGGTCGAAAAAAGAAAGACGAGAAAGAGATCACACGATCGCGTTTTACTCTTTCGGAGGAGAACGAACGTGCGTAAACGAAAATTTTGCAAAAACTTATTACAATGCCTGACGATTCAAAAAGATTCCCTCTATCTCACCGGAAGAGCCTGAAAACTTAAACCGCCCTTGTTTCAGGCTCGCACTCATCAGCATCGAGATGCACATCGCGTATATGAGCATCGAAAAAAAAAAAAAATCGTAAATACCGCTGTACTCTCAGTCCCGCCCGAGGTTTCTTTTTTTTCTCCTTTTTCTCCTCTGGTGCGATAATACGAGCTGAAATTTCGGCTCCAGCCGGACGAAAACTGTACCGCACCGGAAGCATGAAAATCTCAAATTGGCGAAAATTAGTCAGGAGGCAAGGGGAATTCGTAATGCTGTACTATTATTTTCGGCATTTGAGCCTCTAAAAATGAACCTTAAATCACGAGCTTCCGAATATCGGAGCGCAAAAATGAGTTGCAGAAAAATTTATATATTTTTCCGGAAATTTAAATTCTCCGCACTAAAGTCGTTTGATTTATGAACTCGCCGACAAAAGACCCATTAAACTTTGACGAGTATCTCCTTTTTTATGTTTATACAGATCGATACTCCAAAAAACTGCCTGATGACGCGACTTTTTCTCGTTTTTTACGTACTTTTGTGTTCCAAGATTTTTTAAAATCGATTTTGGATAATCGATTCTTCTCAAACGCTCCGGAATCGTTTTTTTTGTGTCTTTAATACAGTTTTGACATATTTTCGCGTGAAATAGAGGAAAATGATCCTCCCGTATCTGAAACACCTTGTACACGTACGAAACAGTCGAGTTCCCGTGATATCTCACGAACGTACCGCTCGGTCGTCTCGGACCGCGAGAAAACCTCCGGGCGACCATTACGTTTGCTCTAATGTTCCCTCACTTGATTTTAATGTCCCTCTTCTCGTTCGGACGTTAACGATTCTTCATTTTCATCAAGCTTTATGCGTGTACCAGCCGTCTCTCGAGATGGAAAGAAGGGGAGAAGAAAAGATGACTCCTTATACGCGGAGCTCGTTATTTCGTCGGTTCATTAGCGACAATTTCACTCTTGACGTCTGTCAGAATTCCGCGATGGTGTCCCCCTCTTTTTCTTTTGCATCTGCGAATCCATTTGCGTAGAAACTGCCTTCGAGGAGGAGCGACACGTGGCGAACTTTAGACGGTCGTGCGCGCCAAACGAGCGCTCTCGCGGAGGCAGAAGGGTGCTTTTATTGCACCCTCGATCGGTAAAATATAATCAGCGACGTCGTGCGGCGATCGTTCGTGATTCGCGTTTTTTTCAAGCATGTACGTACGCGCAAGGAGAATTTCGCGTAATTTTCTCGGCGATCGAAAGACCAACGTGACGGGCTCCGGGCGATCTCGATCCGAGAGATCGTTACGCCTTCCCGCTGACTTCTGCACGCGCAAAAACGCAAACGTGCGCGAATATTCTCATTTTTTTCGACGTTCGCCAAGAGCGTTCGTGCTGCGCGCGAATGAAACGCACGTGCGATAATGCACGTACGTACGTGCGGATATTTATGCGAGGGTGAGCGCAAGTGGTACTTGCATTTATGCGCAAGAGAGAGAGAGAAAAAATGGAGAGATGATTATCGCCTCGAGTCGTCGCTGTGCGACTTTGGTTTCGAAACCTCGCTGGTAAACGCGGTGCACTTTTTTTCAATTTTTGCTTTTTCGTAACTCGGTTAAACAAAGATTTCAATTTTCCTTTGGACCAAAACACGCGGATGCGGAATTTGTCGGATTCTCCGGCATAATGAATGCCTTTTCGCAGGCCACCCGGAGGAAAAACTCGAGGAGGAAAGCTTAAAAAAA
Organism: Heteropelma amictum; assembly: GCA_959613375.1. Lineage (NCBI taxonomy): Eukaryota > Metazoa > Arthropoda > Insecta > Hymenoptera > Ichneumonidae > Heteropelma > Heteropelma amictum. The sequence continues at coordinate 15,317,727 of OY390727.1, forward strand.
TGACAATTCCGACGCTGACGAAATGAACGATGAACGAGGCGCTTGTTTCGTTTCTTTTTTTTCCCGAGATTCAGCAACGAGGCCAGCAAGAGACGTCAAAGAGGGCGGAAGTCGCCGAGGAAATTGTTCGAGTTTCTCGCCCTAGGAGGTCCGCGTAAGAGCAAAAAAAAAGACAGAGAGAGAGAGAGAGGAAAGCGCGCGAACAAGATTTCTATAAACTCTCCCGTTCCTACTGACCCCGACGACGACAAACTCGTCGTTCCATATGTTTCAAGGAAGGTCTCCGAAAACGCCCACGAGAGCTCCATTGTACATCCCGAGAGGATAAATTTCATCTGTATCTGTATCGTCATCTCGGGCCGGTTGAAAAAGTGCCTGGAACGCGATTCTATTCACGAGATTATGTAACCGCGGTGAAGATTTTCGTGATGATGCCAGGCACGCGCCTCATGCTGGGAGATAACGAGTTTATGTACGGGAAGATGCTGCGGTGTGGCGTGTCAGTGCGGTTCCACAATTTTTCCTCTTTTTTTTTTTCAAAATCCTCTATTCCGCGCTTTGCGTTCGAGAAAAAATTCGAGAGGAATCACCGTTGCTGCTCGAACGTGCGAGAAAATACGCGACAAAGAGCAAAGGGGCAATAAACGAGTGAGAAAAAAAGATACGAAAAAAGCTGAAAGTTGGAAACGTACGTGCCTACGCCCGAGGGTGTCTTTTCTCGATCATCCGGTAAATCGTGTTGACTCCTCGATCGTCATCGTCATCGTCATGCGCTCTGACGTACATACCGCCGGGCAAAATACACTCCGAGTGTGTAAACCTCGATACGCGATTATCGCAACTTCGAAAATAACGGTTAGAGCACACAACGACGAGATCCGTAATTCCAAAGCGGTTTTTCCCTCTTTTTCATATTTTTTTTCATCCTGACACACGCGAGAGCTTTCGGATCACACGGTCATCAAGGAAGCGTCGTGAAACCGTGAGAATTCGCCTCGATCTGTATTTTTCGTGCGACATAAAACCTCGAGGAAGCTGCTGACGTACGTGCGATCTCTCGAAAATCGTTTCATCGCTGAAAGCGACGCCGCAATTTTTCACTCCTTCTAATTCGTCTCGCGACTTTTTTCAATTGAATTTCCCTCGATGATATCGACGTTCTCGAACGAAGAAACATTTTGTTAATTTAAAAAATCTAGCATACTATATATAAACTCGCGCTGCCTTGATTGGCTCTCGATGAATTCTCGAAAGAGGCCCAATGTGAAGAAAAATAAAAAGCGTGTTTCGTGCTAGAGAAACGATGGTTGCGTCGATGAGTTCCAAGATCGGTCCATGAGCGTGTGTGATGTGTGCGTAGATTATTTTTTTTTAACGCTGGTCCAGAACTAGTCATCCCCGAACCGTCGCAATTATCCAAGGACGAGGGCGGTGTAGCGCGCTCTCGGCAGGTGATCCTACGATCTACCTTGGTCGTTTCGAGCTCCAGAAACACATATATCGGCTCTGTTGCGCCATCCACGTGTGAGTGTATCTTCATCTTCCTCTCGCTGAATTCTTCTCACTCTCTTTCTTTTTGCGTTAAGGCCCCTAGACAGGCAAAAAGTGTAGTAGACAAAATGCCTAGGATACGTCTTCTCCGCAAAGTGTTTCGCTCCATGTCGGTGTCTGTTTCTTCTCTCGCGGCAGGTGAATCGAAAAAATTCGCGCAGAGGATGAAGATGGAGGGAACGAGAGAGGAAAAAAAGAAACGCTTTGCTTCTCTAGTTTTCGTCGAGAGCTAATCATTATAACAATAAAGAAACCGAGAGTTCCATTATGAGAACGACGACGACGACGATGATGATGATGATGATGATGATAATGATAAAAAGAAACGCGTTATTTTTTACCCTCAGGTATAGTGAAAAGCAATCTAAATATTTGCGTGTATTATTTTTGTTTCGTCATTTTTTTTTTCGTTGTAAAGATTAATGACGAAATTCGATTTCGAAATATGTACTACGCGCGGTGTTTGAATCTTTTGAATCGTTCCAACTGGGATTCTCGAGCAGTGTCGAAGCCCCACTCGCTTGTGCAATGAAAATGATGATGACAAATTGATTTATTCTATCAAATTTGTGGTTGTTTTTATCAGCGATTATATATATTTTGATATTGAAGAATATACAAAATTTCTTCGATAATTCGAGAGACGACTCATTGAGATGCGAGATTCGGCGGTTCGAGAACTCGTCTGTAGCAATAAAACGCCAACGAAAGCCGAGTCTGGAAGTTTCGCGTGCGAATATTTATGGCGCGAAACCGGCAATCGAGATAGTCGCGGACGAGCCTCTCGCGAGACTCCCAAAGACACTCTTTTCACGCGTCTATCCACGGTTGCAATTTTACTGCATCGGCGAGGAATGACCGCTCATCCGAGAGGTAGAAATCGGAGAAGATCGGTGCGCAGGTGCGTCCGGCGATCTCTCGCCGTGTGGGTTTTTGCGAATCATTCGAAATTCACGAAACTAGCTGGCATTTCGCGTTGCGTGTCGGCTATTTCTAACCCGAAATTATCGCGACCATGATTTCGGATCTCATCCGCGCAAGACGTACTCCAGCGCCAAGTTGCGCAGCATCAATCAGCGATGCTGTGGACCACTAGAGAATCAAAGAAAAATCATCGCTCGCTGATGGATTTTTCGTCATCTTCGAAACGCGTCAAAGTCCTCTCGAATGTTTTTTCTCGAATGTCACTGTTGCACGTGGCTAAAATATTTCGTAAATCCGCTCACGCGCACCTGCCACTCACCGGACGGACGATCGTCGATGAAAGAGATGAAAAAAAACAAAAAAGGAACAAAAATGCAAGTCGCAGCAGCTTGAGAAGAAGTCCGCGCGGAGGAAAAGATACACGCGCAGCCTCCGACGCTGGAAATAGACGCGAGAGAAAGACGTGTGGTGTGTTTAATTTTTTAATGTTATTTCCATCACCGCCGGCTTCGGGACTCTTATTCGCAGCTAATTTGTTTCGCGAGATGCGAGGCTCGACGAGAAAAATATCTCGCAGCGTCACCTGCGCTTTGACACACAACGTTCTTATTGATTCTTTCGTCAGTGCTCGCGTGTATACACATACACGGAGACGAGGCTATCTCTCGTGTAGCCACGCGAACGATCATCGAACGAACGGGAAACGCGAGAGCCAGCATCATCGCGGAGAATCGTCGAGAGGCTTCGCATCTTCGACGAATGCCACTTTTTGTCCGGACCGGAGACTCTCGCGGCATTCCCTGTCCATCGGCATTTTATCCCGGTATTCCGAGACAACACACGTACAAAACTCGTTGTAGCATACAGCGATTTCGCTCATTCCGCGTCTCGGAGAGGATCTCGTCATCGCGATTCCATTGGACGAACGTGTGCGTCGATGGAGATGAGTCGCGTTCGACGGGATCTCGTTTCTTCATCGCATCTGAGAATCCTCGCGATTATTCATATACGCGCGTTTGCGGAATCATCGAGAATTTCGTCCTTTTCTCCTGGCGATTTTGGTACAGGCTGTCTCAAAATTGGATGCTGCGACTCGATGACACGTCGGAGATAAAATTGTGCCCGTGGAACTCATTTTCCTTCGAGCAACATGGCTGTGAGTAGTCCGGAAAACTTTGGACGATGCATGTGTGTTAAAGTATTTATGTTTATGTGTGTGAGTTTTTGTGATACACTCTCGTGTATCCAACGAGAGCAAAGATCGCGAGGGCCACACTCCCGCTGTGAGACGACGACAATTGACAGCCGAGTCTCGCGTCTCCCGCGGTGCAAACTCCGTCGCCGCACTCGCACTTGGATATCGTACACAAAGCGTACGCGAGAAGAAATAATTTTCCTTCCAGCATCCCTTGCATCTCGCCTCGCTTCGAGATGAGAGGCGCGCCACGCGGAAATACTTTTCCACGTGGCCCGACTCGCTCACCGGGGGGAGATTTTCTCCGTCTCTCTTTCTCCAACTCTGTTCTTGTTTCTAAAAAGAACAGTCGAAAAACCGACACCGCTCGGCACGTGCCGAAGCTCTCGCGCTTCATCATCTTTCTAGTCTGCCTTCTTTCCTTCCCTTTTTTCTCATCCACGTGCTGCGTCTCTCCGCTGGTCCAAACTAAACGCCCGTGAGGCACCCAAAGGCGATCTCGGCCTTCTCTCTCTCTCTCGCTCACTGCCTTTTTCTCGACAGACTCATTTGTCTTTTCGGATGCTGGACCATCTCACGGACGGTTATTTGAACTAGCTTCGAATCCTAATGGTCCGAAGATAGCTCCGAGTTTCCTCCGCTTTTTCACGATTTTACGCCTGCCGAGACTCTTGGAATCGATCGAGATGAAAATTATCTCGCGATGACTAAATCTAATGACATTTCTTCACCTTATCGCTCTATTTTTTTTCATTTTCAAGCGATCGCAATCACCGTCGCGTTTGGGGGACAATTTTTCATATTCGTTTATACGTCAACGAGACGGTGAAACATTTTTTCATACGTCATAACGGTGTGTGTGTGTGTGTTTTCGTTCTTTTTTTTCGAGATCCCGTCTGTACGAGAATTCGAGACGTCTATTAATCTTGGCTCGTGGTCTCGCGAGAGGGTATATAGCCATTAATATTATCGAGGTTGGCTCACCTGCGTAAACGAGTTTTTTTTTAAATACTATAACTATATACGTATTATTTTTTATTGTTGTTATAAATGATGGCTTTTGGTTGGTGTCACTCGAGGCGGCGGTGTTTTATTCGTACGTCGCGTCCTGAATGTCGTTTTCCTTCCCCCGAAGAGAGCCCCGCCGTGTGACGTGTATGCATAATTTTTGAAAAATCGAGACCGCCGGAATCAAGGTGTGGATTCGAACGATTACAATTATTTTCGTGCGTCCGTCTATCCTACGATATTTCACATCAACACGATACATGGGACGTTAATTTCAACAAAATCTTTGGCAAAATAAAAAATAAATCGACCCTTTCTTGCGTAATTATTTTCGATAAAAAAAAAGGCTAATAAAGATCAGAAAAAATCTGGGAAAAAATCAAGTCCACATTGTACAAACATGTCGAATACACGTTTGCGATAGGATCGATTTATTCCACCTCAAGGAGAAGAGGACAGTCGATGCTTCGACACACATTGGACTTTGATCTCCATCGATTATCATAATCTCATCTCTGCTTACCGTATAATATATTGTATATATATATACTCCCGCCCTAACAGCGATATCGATTTGAGAAAATTGATAGTAAAACCAACGGTTAATTGATAAATGGCAGTGACTCGAGGTGCTTCCGACTCGAGTTGGCTATCGTGCAAAAAAAAATTTGCACAGGATCGACGATTTCGCACAACGCTCGACCCACACGTTTATATACACACCATAGGTATATATGTACATGCCTATGTGCGTCAAAGGTTCGCACGGTTGAAACTCGTGTTATTTAATGGGTGGTAACACGAAACTTATCGACGTGTGTCGTATTTTCTCGCGTATGTAATCGCGAAAACGTATAAATCCTCTCGTTGAAAGATGTGCTCTTCGCAACGGGGGTGATCGTACAAGGGGGATATTTCTCGTTACGCCGCGGCTCGTTCTTACGCCTTTCACTCGCGTCCCGCGATATCACGAGTGCGGAAAAGTGAGAAACAGACGGAGGACGAATAAAGAAAGAAAAACAGCGTCGCGATCCTATCGTTCGCGGCGGATGACGACTTTGCACCGAGATAACGCGATTCATCTTCGGCGAAGCGTATCGAATGCAATTGAAACCGCGCGATAATGCGGATACACTCGCGTTGGAGACGGAATTTTTATACCGGAGATACAGTCTCGTGCGAAAGTCGAGATTTTCGAAAAATACACGGAATTTCCTCGAAAAACTTTGGAAACATCGAGAAACTATGAAAAAAAATGTTCAACCGCGCGATTTCAACCCGCCGAGATGCGAATTAACGAAATTTCGCAGCATCCTTCGCCCACCGGACTCCAATTAATTTGGCCTCTCGAAAAGGATATTTTAAACGTATATCCGCGGTGTGTACTCTCTCGCCGATCTTATGTGGGCAAAAAAAAAGACAACAATGCCGCGTTTTGCAGGGTGAAAACGATGTAGATTGCGGGACTCTCTTCTCGCATACGGCGATGCTTAAATGCAAATATAGAGATTTTTCAGACGCGAGATGGAGAGATTAATGGGAGAGAAGGTATGATTAATAGGGAAGGCAGAAATTCAGGTTTGGGAGATTCGTGCGTCTGGCGATCTCGCGGCGAGAGGCGAGCGAGAGAGCCGCGAATTTCATCTCGCGGTTGAGACACGCATACATCTACATTGCGCGCTTGTATAAATTCTGCATTTCGCCATTCGTTTTTCATCCGACGAGGGAACGCCGGAGCTCCCTCGTTTCTCCTTTTCAATTTTATTCATCCCGAACGGTCGGCGGGAGCACTCGCTCTCTCGCGGATCAGAGACGCGACACGTTCGTCCGCGAGGATTGATCGTGAGCAAAGCGACGACACGTGTGGTACCCGCCGCAGCATCCACCGTGAGTCTTGTAATACACTCGAGGAAAAAAATGACGAAAAAAAATGATAAATAAACTTTAAAAAAACTACATTTCTTACGAAGAAAACCTTCACACCCCCTACAAGTTAATTTCGTCAAATTTACACGAGAATTGAATACTCGAAATGTCGTGCGAAGCTGAAATTTCGCTTCGCCAAAAAAGTGTATATCCGACGGTACGAGATGTATGAATTTTCGGATTAATAGCCCAGCGGGTGCTCGTCGGATCTCGCGGGGGGGAACAGGGTGGAGATAATAAATAATCGACGAAATTGGATGTAATGAAAATGGATGGCGTCGCGATGTTTGCCATCCGGAATTTTGTGGATAAATTCGTAAAGACGGAATTGAGAACGAAAGACTCGATAAATCTAATTGCAATTACTCGTGTTGTATTTACTCCCTGGGGTTCCACCGTGGAGCCTGTTACATTCGTAATAGCATGATTCATGGCGGACGATACTTTCCTTACGAATATCCACGAGTATCGCATTGGCAGACGTTGCCACAGATGGGGGTTAATTTTTTTTTCTCCGCCGCCGCCGCCACATACGTGACTAAAATTACGAATTTAACGATTTACGTGGGAGGGTATTCAGCCCGCGGACAGAGGCAATAATCCTGTGAAATACGAAATATCGCGTCCTGATCAAATTCCATGTATGTGCGAGAGAAAAAAAAAATCTAAAACAATATTTTCCATCGAGGAAAATGAGAAATTCAATTTTTCGCATCAGTGGGAAAGCAATATATTTCCTTCCACACGGACAATTGCAGCCGTCCTCGGCGTACCTCGAAATAATGATAAATTCAAGAGAAACCCGATGTATAATTATATCCTAATCACGGCGAAAGTTGTTATTAAATCATTCAGAGTATTTCGTCGTTGGAATCGCTGCCAGCCTCGCATCAGCGATCTCCTTAGTCATCTAATTACTCATCTCGAAGCGAGATTGTCAGCGGTCGATCTTCCTCTCGTCCTCGCGCTCCCTATCAGCGACATCGCGACTCGTCCGTGTTCTTCTAATCGTTACGTAAATAATCGCGCGTTTGCCACGGGAAATTCTCAGCCGAGAGATAACGACACAAGCGGGTTCAAAGATACTATCGTAGAAAAAAAAAAAAACCACCTGTTGGATATCGATGAAAGAAAAAAATCGATCGGTTTTCCTTGGCGAATAACCGAGAGCTCTGCACGAGTGTGTGTACAACAGTGTCGGAAAAAGAAACGAGACATCGATCGCTGAAATTGTCGCCCGAGACAAAAACATTGTTGGCGGTGAGTCACGACGAATAATCGAACGTGTAATTCGCGTGTAAGTACATCTGTGACGTCAAACCGTACAGGGTCTTTAATTTACAGGCACGTATATGTATGCCATGTACACATACATTTATAAGTAACGACGAGTTTGCGCGACGCAGAGGCAAATGCCGAGCGAGCAAAGAGAAAAAGTGAGAAACGGAATTTCCTTGAGCATCGATCGCAATCGCGATCCGCGGTGCGCGTGTGCGTTCGAGAAATTCTTGCACGCGGTTTTTACTCTCGACACCGCGGGTCTCGCGCGCGTGTTTGCGTCGCAGAGATAACGACGACAGTCACGACTTTAAGGTGTGAGTTTCACGCGAAAATAACCGTCCCCGGAATTATCGCCGACGAATCGAACGCGGAATTTTTCCCTCCGGAAAAATGGCGCATCTCGAGTTCCTTCTGTAATTTGGAATCATCCTCCCTTTTCCTTCTCGTTGGTCCCGGCGCTGGATGCTGCGGAAGTCACGGATTTACGAAAATCGAAAAAATCGATACCGCGATGATTTCTCATTTCCGTCGTTGAAAGAACGAATACGTGCGTCAATTCCGCAAAGATCGTGGTACACGTCGTGAATGAAGTCCGAAGGAGAAAAAGAAGCGCGCATGTACGCGAAGCTACGAGAATGAAACGAGGAGAAAAAAAGGAAGCTTAAGGGGAGGATCGGTGTCGTCGCGGAGGTGAATTGAGATCGATACTAGTTTGACCGGCTACTTTTTTTTTTTTCTCAACCCTGCTGCAGCATTGAGAGTCGAAACTCGCGCGCGCGTTCTCTCTGAGAAAAAAAGCAGAGAGAGAGAGTCGCGACCGGAACGGACAACATTTTTCTATTTTCTGTACGAGTCGCGTGGAATCCGTGCAATAAACAGTGTGTATTCGCTAGAATCAAATAGCGTGTTTCTCATCCTCGGGGGATATTAAATTTCTTCGTGGAAATTACAACGGATGTGTCGGAGAAAGCGAAAGAGGAGAAAAAAAGATGGAGAAACGCGTGTGTTACGTACGCGTTCGAAATGATCCGGATTAATCGATTTTTCTCAATTGATTTTCTGCGAGAGAAAATGACGAGAATACTCTCGCGAAATCTCGTTCGATCGAAGGAATAAAGTACACCTTAAATCGTCCCCTTTACGCGGCAAACGCAAATACGCGCGTTGAGTAAGCGGATCTCGTTTTTATTTCGTGTTGTTCCTTCAGGGTCTATGCATGGGAGCAGCGGAACCCACAAGATCTAGATATCAAAGTGCACTCGTGTACAGGGTGTCCCAAAACTCGATGTCGATAATTAACGCCGGATGCTGGATGAAATTCCGAGTTTCAATGTATTTTATTTTATTTTCGTCTATTTTTTTTCGTGCAATCGAAACCCGATGGATTCTCAAACGTCAGAGGCTTTTCATCGTCGATGTAGCGTCAAATTGTCTCAGCATCCACTTGTGGGACAGCCTGTAGATACGACAGCCTGCAGAGATGGACCGCTTTACTGCTGTATGTACAGATAAATGATTTAATGCCGAGAGTACATAGAACGCATGCATTTCTCCTCCCATTTGGACGCTGAAACCACTCGATGGCAAACGATCGTTTTTCCTTCGTACGTTTCTATGATTTATGATGGCATAACGACGATAATATTGGCCCCCGGTGGCATTCGATAATATGTTCATACGGAGCGCGACATCGAACGGTGTAATCTCCAATCCGGAGGTACTTTATACGCGCAATTGTTGATATGTTCATCCGTCATAAATAAAACGTCCTATAAATCCGACCGGAATATTATAATGATTGAATCAAAGAGCGGAAGAATCCACCGTCGGAGCGGATCGGGTCCCTGTCGGGCTGGACCTGTACATGTGCAACATCGGGATCAGTCGCGATGAAAAAAAATAAATAAATACAACAGCACTGCGTAGGAGTCGAAATCGAAAATTCGGAGCTCGTTAATCTTCGCGATTTCGTACAGCGGACCTTAACGATGGAAACCGGAATAATTGTCCGGTGATATATCGAGTAAAAGTCGTTGCGTTAAAAAAAATATAAGCGCTCAAAGTGTTTTTCGATTTCTTCGGTCAGATGCTGATTGAATCGACGATATCGTAGTGTCATTTTATAAACGATTTTCGCTGACTGTAGCTGGATTCTTTGACACGGAATGGCCCATATATACCGCGGTTTGTTACGCGTATATTTTCGTGGCCACCCTCGCGTCAGGATATATCTCTGAATCGACGATCATTATTCAGAGCTTCAATTAAAGGCCTGGCGAGTTCTCTAATTCGGCCGCCGACGAGGAGTTATCCCGGTATCTTTGAGAACGATTGCATCCCGCAGGTGGGCTCAGATACGTATATAGTACACATGCGCACACCCTTGGCGATAGGAGGCATCAACGGCGAAGCTCTTCCTCGTGCACAATAAAATAACACAGAAAACACACGCACACGATCAAGCGCAGGAAACTTGTCTCCGCGTTGGTGCATGATCGAGCGAGTGTGCACGCGCAGCATCCGCAGCAGATAGTCGAAGAGAGAAACGAGAGCAGGGGGAAGAGACCGCGTGCGAGGTACGAAGAGAAACGAAGCGTGGGCGCCCACACGAGGTCCATCGTATCGATCCAAGAACAGAGCAGTTTCTTGGCCGCGATGATGATGATGATGATGATGATGATGATACGTGTGTATGTATAAAGAGAAGAGAGATGGAGCGAGAGAAAAAAATGCGAGATTTTTCAGCTGGGTGGTCTTGAAACTGGCTCGGCAATGAATCACGCTTTTGCAGCGAAATAAAAGAAACGATCGTCGCGCGCTTTTCAGCGACGAGAGAATACGCGTCTCGTGATTATCATCTCCAGGAGAAAATCTCGAGCTCCGCGTCGTTGCGACGTAGAATTGAATATACACGTTCAATTCTTCGTACACAGACGCGAATTTTCAGAGGTGTCAATGAATGGTGCGGACTCTGATGGAGGCAGAGCTTGCGATTCGGTTCGCAGCATGAGAGAGATTTTCATCGGGTTTATTAATCAATATAGACGCCCCTGAGTTTCGAATCTTTCGTACGAGAATACGCAGATGAGATGAAAAGGGTTGAGGCTATTAAAATCGAACGGCGGAGGTAGCGAGTTTAATCCGCGCTGAATTAACGAGCTATGTGTGCCTGCAACGTTGTGGCTACCCCCTTAATGGCTATACCGACTCCCTTTCGATCTTCTTATCTCTGCCACTAAATCTCTCGTTCCGCGGTATCGCCTCTTCGCAATTAATTAACTCCGCGTGTCCCTTTGGTCCAAACCAATCGGATTTCCTCTTTATCATATGGACCATTTTCGTCAGGGAATATAACATTGAGAGCGAGAGCTGTGTCAATTGAAAATTTAATTAATCATCGAGTGATCTTCGTTTTCGTTACTTTTTTTTTCCAAAAGTACTCGGGATGAAGACCCTCAGGCTCTCGTCTCGTTCCCAGCCTCTTTACGCTCTCGTGCGGTAACGCGAATGACAAAAGTGACCAGGGGTCAAGATTTTCAGCGCGTATTCCCTGCTCGCCAGAACCGAGGAGCTAAAAACCGCTCGTTCGGTGTTCCCTCTCTCACTTTGGATTGTATTACCCCGAGGGCTGAAATTTGACGACCGGATGCTAATTTCGTACATGTACCATACAGTCTGTGGTACGTGCCACACGCGTGCCAACGTCTGGAATTAATTGAGAGTGTGTCTCCCGGTGAGCGTGCGCGCACGTGGTCAGGTGACCAATTTGTCAAGATTTTTTCTTTTTTTTGGCGACTGTATATGCCTTCTCGTCGCTCGAGCTAATTCGCAGATTCACCCAGGAAGACTCGCAGAAAAAAAAAATATATATATATACGTACGCGTAATAATGGGTTATTTTTTTTTTCGGTGATGATTGGTACACGCTAATAACCCCCGAGCGTTCATCAAGACGTGTAATTCCCATTGTGTGTGTGTGTGTAAAGAAAAAAAAACAAGAGGGAAAAAAAGCCGAATTACAAGAACGAACGTGAAATTAGTTTGTTAATCTTGAACGTCAGAATGACGCTGTTTTGGATTTTTTTTTTTCATAAATAATTCCGCAAAAGTTTGTGCGTTCTCGTTCCACCGAGGAAGAAGGGAAAAGGCACGCAGCTGGCGGAAAGACGCGTTTATTGCGTCTCATTGCGCCACTTTACGAGGGATTTTTTCCCTCGTGAAAAAAAAATCGCGCAACCCTTCCGAGGTGCGAGGAAATTTCTAAACCCTGCTGGAAGATCGTTCGAACCCGGTGGAGAGCAAAAAAAAAATGTAGACACGTTTATAATCCTCTTTGATGAAGTTCTTGCGTCACAAAGTTCGGAAGGGCGATGTGGAACAAAAAAAGCGGGAAATACGCGAGAGAGAAACGGAGAAACCTCCGGGCGATAAATTCCAACATCGAGAGACGCGAAGATTTTATCCCTCGAGGGAGAAAAATCGCTTTTACGGCATCTTGCTGGATTCGTCGATGGCAGTCTGTCAGCTTGTTCGTTTATTTTCGTATACGTAAAATGCGAGACGGATAACGAGAAAAGGAGCAGGAAAAAAGGTTCTTCCTCTCCGCGTCGGACTCGATTATAATCCCCGAGATCTCGTGAATTCGTCGGAGGAATTTCGATCGTGTAATTGATGACGGACCTTGAGGAAAAATTGGCACGTCGGCGGGTGGCGCGAGGAGCGAAAGTGTGGCCTTGACACCTAATTACGCTCGTCATTATATCGATACTTATCCGTCACTTTATCGCGAGCTGCGTGGCTACCTGACGCGCGTACGTGTACTACGCTCCGAAAGCTCGGTATCTCGAAACAATTTTTCACCATACCTGCGGCTCTTGATAAATATACGTACACGCATTTATAGACGCATATATGTATACGAGGTCGACTCGACCGGTCTCGTTTAACGGCCGAATTATACGAAAGACATTATTGTACAGACTCGTTCCCGCAAGACGACGAAAATGAGCCCCACGAGAGCAGCGCGTGTTTCGATAGACCGACCAAGGCGAGACCCGATGAGAACCGTCTCGTTACCGACAATTAAATAATGATCTACCACCGTTGAATCTGCTTGACGAGAAAAAGAAAATCATCGCCTGGTATATCATCGTTATTTTGTCATTGAGATAAATTTGCATAATTGACAAGCTTGATTATCTTGTGATGATCGAGAATATTGTTCAAGACGAGATTATTGACGGATTTCTAGCAATTTTGTTTTTTTTTCTTTTCGGTCGATTAATTAACGCACCGATTTCGAATTCCAAAAATTGACAAAGTCCTTCTCGGAAGTTTCATACCACTGGACGTTAATTGTATTTATGGGTTGACCATTGGTTTCGTTTCTTTTTTTACTTTATGCGAGTCCCACACGAAAAAGAATCGCGAGACGAGTTTCCGTTTGCGAGCGCGTGATGACGCGCGCGGTACAACGCAAACGGACGCGGCATCGATAAAGTCCCGAAGGTGATTTAGGGACCAAAAAGAAATGGGACTACGATCGACGTGATTGACGACACGTACAGGTATGCGCTGGGACGATCGTCAAAGCGCCCTCTTTCTTCTCATCGAGGTTACCTCTTTTCCGATGTTTGGTTGGCAAAAAAAAAAAAAATTCCGATCAAACTCAATCGTACGACCCTCGAAACGTTTGGCACTGAAAAATCACGCATTCACCCATCTTTCTTTTATTCAACATTTAATTAAATGTTAATTAACGTCGAAGGGAGAAAATGACGAGAATAAATGTGATGATGCGATATTTCGGTTCGCGTCATCATCAATTTTTTCGGACAGAAGCAAATTACAACGGATGTGAAGAGTGCGCAAGAAGTATGTACCGCTGAGGAAGGCCGACAGCACGGAGAATCGATAATAAATCATTAAAAGTGGATTGAGTGCATCCGAGCTGGTCATAAAACGCCCGACCGAATGAAAAATTAATCGACGGTTGTATATTTATCTCGGCAAAGTGTATACACCACAAAGTTGCTCGCGGTGTGTTGCTTAACTTAATTACCGTACCTTCAATTATTACAAGCCGGAGAACGAGTCGGAGGTAAGAGCTTCTACGCGCGGGTTGACGATTGCCACCATTTATTGCCGTTCGGCAGGTGAATCTCGCCGGAATGACTTTCGTCCAATTTTTTTTTCTCACTGACAATTTTTCGCTGCACAGCATCCGACATTGTCCCGTTGCTCTCGTCGTTCTCCGGGAGCTTCCAACGTTCCGGGTGATTTTTTTTTTGCGCGAGAAAATATTTCATCAAAAAGAGCAATCGCAAACGTATTTTTCGGGAAATTCGTGTGATTTCGTGATTATCGAAAAGTCCGAAATAAAGTTGACAAACTCTCCGGGGTGGCCGCGAAATGAGAAAGTTTAGCGACACGCATTCCTCCTTCGGGGATCGCCAAATACGCGCACGAAGACAAAATGCTCGTTTAGAGAGAAACGGACCAAGTATAATAAAGGGCGTTGCAAATTTTTTTGCGCGTCAACGTTCCATTATTCTTGCGCGCTATTTCGCCGTGACGATGTTGCCGAAAGGATTTTCGTATCGCATCAACAGATGCGTGTCTCTTCTCTCCTCGCACACTCCACTATCTACAGGGTGTCTAAAAACTTTGCCTGGATAATTCAAAGTTGCATTCAGGATAAAGTTCCAAGTCGAAGTGCGCTTTGGTATTTTTTGATCCGTCCAAAACCTAGCGAGTTATCGATCGTCAAAGTTTGCGCCAATCGGTCGCGCGCTTTCCCTTCCCCAGCGGGCAAGCGCGCGCCTCCCATTGGTCCCACTTCGCTGCTTAATAACTCAGGGTGGATTCGTCGGATCGAAAAGTGCTCAAAGACTTTTCGACTTGGAATTTTATCCTCCATGTAACATTGACTCGACAGCATTCAGTTTTGCGGACACCCTGTGCACGAATATGTCGCTTAAAAAAGACACGAAAGAAAGACAGGCGCAGGAGATAGAGAGAGAGAGAGCTGGGAGGGTCCAATTTGTCTGTGGTGTCCATGGCTTGCTTCTCTCTCCACGGAAGGGACCTCGAAGAGAGACTGAAGAGCCCAGCATTTTGCTCATTATTGCCAATTATTTGTCCCTTGAACAAAATTGCCCCCGTCGACCAAAAGGAACGACAGAGTCAGCAGCGCTCTCTTGCTCTCCGGGCGATGTTCCATTGGAGGAGCTACCATACTCCGCGGTCATTTATTTCTCCGCGCAGTCTCTCGCCCTGCCTTTGCCTGCTCTTAAACCTCCTCTCAACCCCGGGACGTGCATAGAGCCTCGAACGCGACTCGCGAGTTTAATTACTTTTGCCAATCGAACGAGCTCCGAATGACGACAAATTTTAAGCACTCTCCGTTCTAGCGCACAACGTCCGAGTTGATGCGCACAAGCCACAACTTTTCTGGTCGGCATAGGTGGACATGGAGACAGTTTTAACGACTGATAAATTGTGTAAACTGGCGATAATAACAATTCAAAAGTTGGATCGCACTCCTCGGCTATGCGAGATTCGATAGACGCCGTCGTAAATCGAGAACCGCCAATTAACGTGGAAAAACTGTCCGCCGGTACGAAATTCAAATCGGATTTTTCTCCCGAGCTCGTCTTTGTGATCTTTTACCGCTCGTCGTCGTTCAAACGGCGGCGTATGCTGAACGTTCACCGAGAGATACATCGATAAACATATTTTCTTTTCCTCGAGACGGCGAGACTCGCGAAAACGATTCTCTGTATTGTAAATAAAAAAAATGGGAAAAATTCGTTGTTTCTCTTGTTTTTTTCAACCTCGAACGCATTTGGCGCAATGTGCAATGTGTTCTCCGCGAGTTCCAGGACACCTACGGCAATGTTCGCCACCCACGCATCCAATGAAACGAAAGACACGCAGGACGAAGAAAAAAATCACGAAAGATGCGTTTATACGCGTTTATATATATATGCTGTACGTGCATATGCCTGTTGGGACTCATTAATACGCTAGGTTATTAATAGAGGACAAGCTTCGGAATAAAAGGCCAATAAATACGCAAAAGGGCGAGAGGGGTGCGAGAGGGAGATAAAAAGAGAGAGAGAGCGAGTGTGTGGGTGTTCAGTGGCCTCCCATGTCGATTGGCGTGCGGTCCCTGCCCGAAGTAACAATTTAATTACAGACTGGCTATCCCCTATATGATATGTATACCAGCCACCCACGATAAATTGATTTGGCCACGGTATTAAGATTCGGACGGGTTGAACGATTTATCGAACTGCCGCGGTGAGAGAGATCTTTGCGTATTTATATTTATTGTTTGCTGTGTGTATGTATATGTATATATGAATCCGGGAGCGTTAAACGGTAGTCAGCCCTTTTGAAATAGATCGCGGGTATTGCAATTAAGAAGTTAGCCCTCAATTCCCCACCTCGACCCTTATTTTGCGCCTCGCCGTCGCGCCACTTCCGATGATTCCAATAAGCTAGGCCGAGCACCCTCTAAAACGTCTCACCTGCGTCTTCTCTGTATTCATGGCGCGTCGGTAATTTGTTTCTGAAACTTTCGAAATGGGAATTTTCGCAAAAGGTTTTTTGCGTTTTCTCGTTCCAATTTCGAGTTTTCGGGGAAAAGTCGGTGCGTTTCGTAATCAGCGGAAAATTTTCCATCGAAGAGGGTATTGGAACATTGAAAATTGGGAAAAAAAAATTTCGGCCCACTTTGAGCCATTTTTCCAGAATCGTCGAAAAGTCGAAATTTCAAATGGTCATAACTACGTTTCTATTTGTGCTAGATACATTTGTTGGGGGGGTTTGGAGACGCTCTCGAGTAGACTTGAAGAATGGCGCAAGGTACATCCCGATAGCTAAATTGCTTCACCCTTAAAATCGATGTTGAATATTGGCGAAAAAAACGCAAAGGGGTGTGTATGGAAAAATTGGCGAAAATCGATGGTCCAAATTTAAAAATCTGCCAAAAATCGAAAAAAAAAGATATCTCGATGAACCAAACGGCATTTTGAAGCCTCAACGATTGACAAGAGAATGAGCACAAGTTGGAGTATCTACCTCAAAGAGGGAAAAAATGGCAGTCCTTTTAGTGAATAAACTCAATCCGGCGAAAAATGGCAAAAAATTTTTGACCTCAAAAATGATTTTTAATCATCTATATCGATGTATTTTTCCCCGCTGATTACGAAATACACCGGTATTTTGCCGAAAACTCATAAATTCATCGCATAAATCCAAAAATACGATTCCAACTAAATGTTTACTTTTTGTAGTTCATTTCTCGTACGTTTAAGGTACCATGACAAAAACAGACGTGACGCACCGATCGTGCATATTCACGAATGAAAATTTCTCGGCCATAATCCGGTCTTGGACGAAAAGCGTTTTCGGGGTACATATATTTTCCAAACCTAAATAGTCGTTTATTCCGAAAAATACGAAGAGTACACTTAAACGTAACGCAGAGATTGTAAATCGATGGTCAAAGAGGATTCTCGCAACACCCTGCGAGGGATTATGTCACGTAAACCCGAGAGATACTATAACATCGTCCTTAACCCTTCGAAAATAAATATTTAACCGCCCTGATGAGTTCCGACCGTAACGATTACGTCTGCTCCAGGTATATATCTTTCATCCTGGCGAGGACGAGACAAATCCTTCGGGAGCGAGGGATCGAGAGGGAAACGAAAGAAGAAGACCTCGTTAGATGCCTATTCTCTCCTCCTCGGAAGCCTCGAAAATATCTATAGCGTCGAATTTTTCTTGAACGACTATATATGCAAAAAAGATGAGCAGTCTAGGCCTGAGCTAATAAAAGCCTGTATTATAATTATTCCGCATCGTTTCGAGAGCAAGGGAAAAGAAAAAAAAGCAGGAGAGAAAGAGAAGAAACGAGCATGATATTCTGCATGATGCTGAACGCGCTCGGGACTCGCGCTGAAAAACATCTCATCACTTAAGACTCGCCAGCGATGTTAAATACTCGGGGAAACGAGAAATTACGGCTAGGTTATAATCTGCGGTTTTACGTCGACAACCGCAAACAAAGAAATTGTCGGTAATTTGCGTGGTGAAACGAAGAGAGAAAAAGTACAACGTTGGTATTTAAAAAAGCTTCTTCTTCTGGTTACGAAAGTTTGGTAATTTAGGGCAGAAAAGAGACGATGATAGTGCGTCTAAAAGATTCTTAATAACCAGCTGTTTGTCCGCGTTCTCGCAGCATCCGCCGCCATATTATAATTGAGCAATTATATATAGCAGGTACATGAGAGCCTCGTTGCAACGACGTTATTGATTTTTCAAAGATTTTTTTCATCGTTTAAATCGTGTCAAAACTCGGCTGGTTTCGTTGGAATTGAAACGGCGATCGGGAGTCGCGAGTATGTTCATATATTTTCCGTTACGAAAATTAATTCGGTATTTTTATGATCCTTTTTTTCGGCTTATTTCCGTCCGGCGATATTTTCAAAGAGAGGCAAGGGAGAGATTCTTTACACGCTCGCGTATACGTAAAGCTTGTCCCATTAAGAGAGCCTGAACGTAAAATAATAATCTCGTTTGTAGTGGAAATAATAATTTTCGGTGAGGAAAAAAAACGAAGAGGTAAATAAATTTTTGCACATCCGTGTACTTGTGTTTCGTTTTAATTAGCATATCGGTGTCGAGTTAAACCGACATAAAGATCATTATTTTATTATCAGGCGGGTCAAGTCGGTGCGCGAACGAAAAAAACGATAACGCATCATTCGTAAATCAACGCCGCGTGTATCGATCGATTAATTTATCGATTATTTAACGATTTATCGGCGTTTATCGCTCATCAGGGGAAAAACAAATACGATTTCAAATTTTAATCTCGAATAAATGACAACGCGTGACTGGATCTTGTTTTTTTTTGCTCAATTTTTCATTCATGTCCCCAATTGCGCGACAGTTTTATTTTCGTGCATCTCCGATGACTCGATTCTCGTCCTTAAGGACTCTGGACCCTTTCGCCCGCCATTATAATATTTCTCTCTCGAAAAGAACGAGTGTCTTCGAGGACTTTTCTTGCTCTTTTTCTTCCAAATTGTTACTCCTTTCGGGCCAAGAATGAGTCGGTTGAATCTCGGAGATCCCGTCGACTGGACACGGGTCGACCTACAGCGGAGCAAAGAGAAAAAAAAGGATCGTTTCCCTCTCGAGCCGCCACTTTCAGCAACTTTGGCGCATTTACGCGTTTCTCAAATGTTGTTATAAGTGGAAGGAGCCCCAAAGCCCCAAAGACTATTTGAAAATTAACAACGTATTAACCCTCGATTACAAAAAATCACGAAAACACACTTTGGAAACAGACTTTTCGGTCAAGCCGAATGCGCAAAAGTAAAAAAAAAAAAAAAACAAGGATGACTATGGAATTCTCCGTTGTTTCTGGATTTTTCATCGACTTTTTGAATCTTTGCCAAACGAACGATAACGATAAGGCAAAGTGCAATTTTCATTTGTTATCTTCGCACCACCGCGACGACTCGATCGTAAAAGCATGCAAAAAATCATTTTCTAATGAAATACTCCCGTGTATAATAATGCTTAAAGCGAAAGAGGAGGGAAAAGAAATATGACTGTTCCTCGTAAAAGCGGACGTTTAAAAGTTTAATCGCTCGGATAAAAAGCTAATAAGCCTGCTTTTTGTTTTATAATTCCGGAATGCAGCGGTTAATCGAGGAGGCATTCGGATTCCGGAGAACCATGGGATTCACCAGCGAGAAGAAATATAATATCTGCCCGTACGATACGCGTTTCGAACGTCCGCGCGCACGCTTTTACAAGCTCGTGGGATCCTTCGCGCTGTTTTCAGCCGAAAAAAAAAAAGAAGAAGAAGAAAAATGCCACTCTGCTACTACGACACTAAAATATACGAATAAATATAAGCGTATACACGTAGATTCCGAGATCACAGGATTCCGCAATTAGCGCTTTGGTACTCATCGCGGAGAGGATGAGCGAATGAAATTTTTGTGATAGGCAACATTCGAATTTTCGTGCTAAAGTTCGAATGCGTTTCGTCCTGGGCGGTCTCGGCGTGTTCGCGTCTCCTTGACTCGTGATGCTCCTCGATACCCGGTGCTCTTGAAATACTCCGGCGCGATATTCATTTCGGCGCGGAATTAACGAGGAGCGATTAGCGCGAGAGATAAACGGAGATGAAATAAAACGAGGAGAGAAAGATTCGAACGTTTTCTCTCGGGTGTGCTCGCGGGAGGGATGCATTTTCGACAATTTCGATAAAAAGCAACGTTCTATCGTCGATTAATTCGCGCAATTGTGCTCTCTTTCTCTCGCGATTTCTCATTGGATTTGCAGCATCAAATGGTCCACAAGAGGCAAAAGCCGGGATGCACGGCGGTAAAAACGTCGTTGATTTTAATCGACGTTTTTATCGTCGTTTGCGCCACCTTTTGCACACACCGATGTGTATTTTGTATACATTTATACGCGGGTATGACAATAACGATGACAACGAGACGAGGGGAAATAAACTCGGACGATTTCGAGGCAACACCGCGTGGAGATGATCCGTTCAATCTGGGAATCACTCGCGGATTCGGACTTTTTGCACCGCGGAGGCTGCGGAAACATCTCGCGAGGGAAATGAGCACGCGATGCGCAATTACGCGATGCGAAATTGAATCGCGGTCCATAAAAGTCGCGGGCTTTTCGGGGGATCTCGCGGCGCGCGTGTGTGGTCCGCGGCGCGCGCGTTTTTTTCAATGAAGACTCTCCCTTTGATTCGCGAACGCCGTAAGGGCTAAAAAAGCGTACGCTCGCCGGGAGAATCGAGAAATTTACGACGCCAGCAGCGAGACGAATCTCCGATGGACCGCGATTATTTCTCATATACGACCGGACGAGTATGAATAAAAAATTCAATCGCCCTCGCCGCGTTTCCGTCGATATTATTTCCGTTCGCGTCGATAGGTTTCCCTTACACCCTGCTGCCGCATTTGCGAGTACTCAATCCTCCGGAGCGATGATATAATTGCCTTTTTCTTCGAGTCAAGCTCGAGACACGAGGCCGACAATTTATTCGGTGCTTTTTTTCCTGTTTTTACGCTCTCTCCGAGTCTCTTTCGAGGCCTCCACCCAGACGGTTCTTTATTGCGAACGCCGCAATCACCCCAACGAGAAACGCACTTGGATCCTCAAAGAAACTTTGTACGTTACACGCACATGGCCGTTAATTTAAGAAAATCATTGCATTACCCGAACCCGCGAAGCTCTTTCCGCGCTCACTCGTCAGCCTCCGTGTGCGTATACTCCACACGCGTTTGGGAGAGAGTACAGAGAGATTACACGTATGGATTAATAGTGCTCGCGGTGTTTATCTCCCACGGAGAGTCGGTACGCCAGTCTCCTATAATCAATGTAACGTTAAAATTTCGAAAGGCCAAGATGAGAGCAGCGCGAGAGCCCGCGAGACACTCATCGTCGACGCGGAGAGTACCTCTCGTCTCGTCTCTGAAAATTAAAAGCACATACACGCACGCGTGTAGTTTTTACGATTGGCCAATGTTCGGCGAGCAACAGCGTACTTTTGTGTTTCTCTCAACGTCGTATGGGGAAAAAAGATCACGCGGCGGGTTATACCGCGGGAAGAAACGCGCGAGTTTCGAGCGCGTCATTTAAAAATGCGATAAAACCTGACCGAAGAAAATTGGGCTCGCACCCTCGTCCTTGGCTCCTTCCCTCCTCCGGATCTCTCGTGATTCCAACGAGTGTTTCTCGGCAACACGGAGCATCGGAGAGCGCGAGGTTCGTCTCACGGTATCTCCCGTTTTTTTGTCATACCCTGTGTGCCCATAAAAGAGTATGCATAATGCGAATACCCGGAGCAAGGGGCGACGACGTGCCGATAATTCAATTCACGTTGATCCATCAAATTTCCATTTACACGATGTCGAAAAAAGGAGCAACGAAGGATTAGAATTCGTGTGCGGTGCGCGCATGTACGCCGGAGAGGTCCAGCGAGCGAGGCACTTATCGAGCTCGAGGGCTACCAAATTAAGACGTTCCGGAGCCCCGAAGCGACGCCTTCCTCTTCCCACAGTCTCGCCGTGGCTCCTCCGCGATGGCAAAGAACGTCGGATGTCCTCTACGCTCCTTTCGAGGGATGGTCCACTGCGTCGACGTAGCGATTTATCTAAATTACGGGGGAGAAGGGCGGAGGGGTCGCAGGAATATGGATGGAGAAACATTGATTAGAGGGGCAGGGGGACGATTAAACAATCTAGGCCTCCGTGGTAGAACTTCTGGGAGGGCCTTGAGCCTGATTCCGCCGTCTGTGCCTCGCAAAAGTTTGGCTTTCGCGAGGAGAGAGAAGGATGCTGCTGCCCAGGAGCACACCGAGAGGCATCGCATGTACCGGCAAAAGCACCGGAAGCGTCCCAAAAGAAGGATCGAGAGGGAGAGATCGAGAGAGAGAGAGAACGAGGCAGATGATCCCCCTCGGGGCATCCACTCAAAATGAAGCAGTTATACGACCGAACTAATAACATATTTAGGACGGTGGAGGCATCCCCACCGCGGGATACTCGCGACCTCCCAAGTTGGCACGCTTCAAGCTAGCCAACGCAATTTTTCTGCTACAGCATCATCTTCTTTACTCCACTCTGCGTATACCTGTACGTTTATCATTGTATACACGTGTACGCGATACAAGACGGATGTTGCAAGAACAGCGGAGCACCACCTTGAAGTAGCTCGGGCCGAGAGATGCGCACGAGACTCTGGCAAGTCAAATAAGAACATTCTGCGGTTTTATTATGATTGCTTTATTGTGTGCAGCAAGAAGAGCGGACAGTCTTAATTATACTACACCATCCTCTCGCTGCGCTTGTTGCGCCCTATCTACGGGCTCAAAAACACACACGTGCATGCGGATACATTTACGTCATTTTGCGTATGAAAAAAGACTCGGAAAGACCGAGAGAGCCGGAGAACGAAGGACTTGAGAGATTTTTCGACTTTTCGTGGTGGACCGCGCTCACCCGACATGTCCGGACGAGTCTTATACTTTCACTCTGCATTGGGAAATAATATCGGAAAATTTGACAAAGCTTCATGGAGCTCTCCTGTGGGCAAATGTGGTATTCTTCCTTCGAAGGAGAATCCTCGTGAAACGGTACGGGAGTGACCGTGACGAGGGAGCACCATCAGTTACGAGGATGTCGGACGTTTCCATGGTCTGGAGAACCTCTCGACAATGGGACAAAACCAATGGCTCTCGTTCGACGCCCGAGACCCACTTTGTCGGCCGGTCGTGACGCGAACGGACCACAGCATGAGAAGAGTTCTCTCGGTACGATGGACGAAATTGCCAGGTTCTCCGTCGGACCACCAACAACACGTGTGGCGCCCGAGCCAAGGATCCCATTTCAAACACATGTTTCGGCAGTCGAACGGTTCGCGAGTGTGTTTGCTCCCTGAATTAGCTGCCTTCTTTCCATTCCGTCGCTCCAAGTACGAAAGCTTCCGAGGCAGAGCAAAAATGGGAAAGTTTTCGGGTACCCCGCCTCTTACGGAATTTCGCTGCTCCGGTGGAATCACGCTGAGACGCAACGTGTATATATGAGAAAAGTGCAACCATCTGTGCTGGGAATTCGTGCCCGAAAAAAAGGGAATTCAATGAATTTGCACGTTCCATTAATTCTCGGAGGGAAATCTGTGTCTTTGCGGAATGAAACCGTGTATACCCGAAGTGGGAGAGAATGTTTCCAATTCCGAGCTGAACTTTCATCCCGATGTTTCGACGGAGGAATCTTCGCCACGAACTGGGGCCAATTTCCATAAACCAGTGCCTGAATTTCGCGGCATCACGAAACTATCGAGTAGAAACGGATTAGGGGCTACTTTCGATGGCGCACCAACACGACCGAGTAGACCCGTGTGTCGATGGCGTAAAATGACCGAGTCATCTATGACGATTTAGAGTCAAGGAGGAGAAAGAGGCTGAAAAAGGAG
This sequence comes from Heteropelma amictum, assembly GCA_959613375.1. Taxonomy (NCBI): domain Eukaryota; kingdom Metazoa; phylum Arthropoda; class Insecta; order Hymenoptera; family Ichneumonidae; genus Heteropelma; species Heteropelma amictum. Next base: position 15,341,644 of record OY390727.1, read on the forward strand.
AAACACGAGTTTTTCGGCAGGTGCAGTCGCGCTGCGGGTAGATATAATTAAGAATTTTCCGTCAAATCAGCTCGCCCTTCCGCTTGATTTCTTCGCAGAGGGCTGCAGACTGGCCTTCACCCATCAAGCTCGAACCGAGCTTGATACGCTGCTGCTTCGACCACCGAAAGGATAATTAGGGATGGTCTCTCCATTAGCATAATAACTCTTTTAAATTCTCGAAATGCGTCGCTGGACCATTTCGCCCTCTCCAGCATCTCCGTGCGCGATTGTATACGCGCGTATTCGCGTGTATACGAGATACGAACGCATGTTCGTGTAGGTAAAATGTTTCACGACGAGGGTTATTCCTTTCGAGACCTCGCGGAGAAACGGCGACCACTGCGCGAGTCTGGAATGTTTTTTTATTTCTTTCTCCCAAATGGCTGAGGGCGAGGGGAGGTGTCGAATAAATTGAGGTCGCGTGGGGCGGACGTGTGTCGGAATATCAGAACTCTGTTATCCGGACCACACTGATACGCGCTCGGATAGCGGGGACTTTTGTCTCTCTCTCTCTCTCTCTCTCGCTCTCTCTCTTGTAGCTGTAATCGTTCACATAATTTCCGCTTTGCATGCTTTTCGCCTCTCTTTATGATCTCCATATCTACATTATATCTGTCTTTGGCTCTCTCCGTCTGGGTGTTTTTCGAGCAAAACACGCTGCATTCGTGTACCGCATCCTGTTGAACAGGAACTACGGGTTTCTTTTTTCGAGGGTGGGCGGAAGAGTTGAGGGTGCGGCTTTTCGTTCTTTGATCGGATTGCAACGAAGCGAAGAGCTTCGTGAGCACACACGCCCTTTTGGAGGAAGAGGAAAAAATATGTGAATCGTTTAGCTTTCCCAAAACGCCAAGGAGCGCGACAACACGAGAAAAACAGAACCGGAATTTCGGAACCACCGCGAAGACGCCGGATGTCGCGCGATCGGAGGACGAGTCGTTGAAAGTATTTTCCAAACGGTGCTTTTTCTTGTCAACAACGTGAAACTTTTTTTCAACAAAGAAATCCCCGTCAAGATCCGAATGAGAATTCAAAAGTAATAAAAAACCGCGTTTGGAGCAACGACAGGCAAATTACAAATGTCGGACGAGTTATTAGACGACGATCCGACGTATCCGCTGGCCACACGCGGGTACACAAATTTAGCTGTAAGAGAGATACGTATCTTGTGGGCGCGGCGACGCACCGTGAGGCCCCGAGGAATTAGACCCAGAAGCAGCGAAGAAGAAGGCCCAGGGCTCGCCACGAGGGAAAGGGCGTTCTGCTCGAAAAATGGTCGAAAAAATGTGTTATTAAGCCGACATGTCAATCAATTCCACGCAAATCAAAAACATTCTGGACCAGAGAATCCCTCATTCCCACAAGATCGTTGCTCCTCGCATGTCCGCTCCGTGTGTATCTGGTGCGTGTGGTCGCCATCCTAATAGCCCTTTGAGATACGTCTTTAAAACGTACCCCCGAGTCTTTCAACCCTCAGGACCATATGGTTTTTTCCTCCTTTTCTCCCATAAACACCTTTATTAACATCGCAGCATCCTTCATCAACGTTCACCCTGGCGATCTCTCCGAATTGCGACTCATTGGACGTTGAAACAAAAACCCCTTAATGAATGACGATCGATGTTTTCCTCAAACTTGTTCGATCTCGAGATTCTCGATCAAAAGAAAAATTGCAGAACCACCACGAGAGACGTTCGGTCGCCCTCGATTGGTCCTCGATGCTCTCACCGTGTTTTACATGTGCGCAATGTGCCAACGACGTGATTACACGCCAATCAAAAGTTTTTCCACTTTGCCAAGACCAATTTGCATCTCGCGAGAGTTTCGAATCTTCCAAAGAGAAAAAAAACAGGGAACCCGAACTCGCGGTTGTTTGGACGACTCGACATCGGTATACGTTTAACCGGGAATGACAGTACGACGGAGGCTGTAACGAGGATGAGACAGGCACATGCTCGAGAACAAATTCGAATATAATAGAGGCTGCATATGACGCGAAGGAGACACGTGTATTTTCCAGTCCTAGCATCACATACGTGTCTGCACATATGTAGATAATATACATACATGGTTACGCGATGCACCTGCCATCCGTTCTTTCGGAAGAGCACCGCGAACACCGGAGCAGCGTCCTTGATACATAACCGAGAATAAAAAGGGGGATGAAACTATTCCACGCGGCAATTTACAGACAGAGGGCGGGGGGGTGGAGAGGAGTACGAGTGACAGATATAGAGAGGACAGAGAGAAAATAACGTGAAAGCGGGTTCACGTGTGAGCGACAAACTCGATCAAGGTCTCTCGATGAAGGTGCTCGTTTGGCATTTGTATGAGAAAAAAAGAAATCACCCGTATATATATCTACAGCGTATTCCTCCTCGACTAGACCGATTTCCCTCACGCCGCAATGTGCGTTTTCGAAAATCATTGATAATTCTGCTGAAAGATCGTTTTTTCATGCTGAATCGAAAGAAAGTTTGAAAAAATCTGTCCCGCGATCGAAACTGTATTCATCTCGTTTGAGCTCCAAAGTGCACATGTTCTTTTCATACGAAATGGCCGATGTATTCATACGTTCACGAGGATAATGAAAAATGAGCGACTGCCCGTGTGCAGACGGAGCAGCAGGTAGAGAGAGAGAGAGACTGCAAGGAGAAGGTGGAATCAGAGCATGGCGATATGCATGCGTGCCTGCGTTTCTCGTTATCATCATTATTATTCATCGAATACGAGGTGTATTCGTGATGTCGGTGGACGAGTCTGTATGGGGAGGAGAAAAGGAAGAAGGGTTCGATGAAAACACGAGGGCGCATTGAGTGTCAATCAGGGAAAGTGATTTGTAAGAGAATCTCGGTCGCGGAGATGAATGCCTCTTATTGATGGAACACGAGAATGTAATAGGCCCATGGAGAACAATACGACGCTGTACATCCTTTTACCTTTTATGAAACACACTGGCATCGGATCTTTTCTCAACCTCGTTCTCTCGTAACGATTACGAGGCTTCGTCCCTACGCCTAGTTTTCGATTATAAAACCAATTTCCGCTCTCGCGCGCGCTCCTCCGCTTTCCCTAGCTGGGGGATGTGCAACCGATCGGAAGAGTGTCGAAGAGGGAATAAGGGTTGCGAGACCTTGAGAAAACAAAAATCTCTGCCGAGGGTACACGGCGAAAGGGAGCGAGGAAGAGAAAAGATGAATAACAAGATGAAAAGTACACGTATATGCATGATAATGAGGGAGCGGATGCTGCATCCGGGTTTTCCGATCCTGAGAGGAACGAGCGTCGCTGAAAAATGACGCGTGACTCCTTTTCGTCATCTCCTTTCGGCAATTTTCGCTCTCGTTTTTTTATCGCGGTGAAAGTGTAGAAAAAGTAAGATAGGAAACCGGAAGTGCGATTTTAATCGGTTTCCGGTTCGATCGTTCGAACGCTGGTACTTTGTGCGACTTTGAGATTGCGTATACATCGTCCGAGCGCAAATTGTGTCAACGTGAAACTCGGCAGTCAAAGATCGCCGACAACGCGTGCTGTGCTGCTCTCGTTAATGATGATTCTCGGCCCTCATCTGGCGATTCTCGCCGAGAACAGCACGCCGACCCGGCTGACCCTGCTGATCTTCGTGTACATTTGGTAAATTTCGACGAGCCAAAAGCGCCGTACCGAGAAACTCTCGGGGAATTCGGACAACGTTGTTTTTTCGTACTAGGTCTTTTTTCAAATTTTTTTTTCATTTTTGATACGCTGTCGCAAGAGCGCGAAGATGGCTCGAAGATTCCGGCTGAAATGTCGCGAGTTTTACGATCCCCCGAGTGTGTATACACACACTGACGCCGCACTTGCGTCATCACAGAAGTTCGCTCCACGGTCCCCAGCATCCTCGTGAGTTTTTCTCACGAACTGAGATCATTCCCACGAATGTAAAACTCTCTTGCTCCCTAAATACACTCGGAATACTCGGAATCGTACATCTTTCGGCTTCTTTTTTTTTTACTAATCAAGTCTCGAGAGATTTCTCGCTAAAAGTGCGATCCTAAAGGCGAGTTTTGTAAAGATGGCATTGACGAATTTTAAACGATACAGAGAGAGAGAGATAGAGGGAGAGAAAAATTGCCAAAGGCTCGCAAAGCTCGAAATGCATCACCTATAAACATATCGATCATTTTTTCCTCGTTTTTTTTTTCATCACGACACGCAGAGAGAGTTTACGATCGGTTTTAAATACGAGCCAGAGCTGCTGATTGTGATGCTGTTGAAAACGATTCGAAAAAGCTCGAGGCTATCGTGCGCGCACTCATCTCGCATCCGCGAGACATTCACGAGTGCGTATATGCACACAGAGTTCGCTCCATACAGGAGCTATTAAATGGTAAGCACTCATAAATATAAATCATAGAATTTTCGTTTTTTCTTCTCAACGCTCATATTCATCTCTGCGTCTCTCTCGATCTCTTTTTCCTTCGGCTTTATCGTCTTTCTTCGGGATGCAAAGCGCGGGGCGAATCTGCCGTCCGACGAACGCGCACAGCTGTCTTCACCCAATACGCGCATTCCATTCTCCTCTCCGAGAACGAATTACCTTCGTTCTCTCTCGCCTTTTGAGATAAGCCGAAGAAAAAAAAACATTATCGGCGATACTTTCGGGAAAACAATGATGCAGAGTTCATCGATATTTCGACGATGTTTTATTGCGTCGAAAAAAAAATAAACGTCTGCCACGCGCAATGCAGCATCCGATCGCTGCAACGCGATCGTCGTGAAGGCCTCTCTGGGCGGGATGACGGAGATATAAATCTCAATGTCTAGAAATTCGCACGAGATCGAAGAAAAATGATTAAAAAAACAAGGAGAACGAGCGATGAGATAAATGACCACAGCATCACGCTGATTTTTCTCGGGGATCGGCCATTTCTTTTTTCTCCCTCGTCCTTATTTGATTGTAATTTTTTTCCTCGACTCGACCTCTCCCGAGAGGCATCAATCTTCGCTGCAACCGATTGTAACAGGTATATTGGACGTTTTTAATTCATCCAGAGCTGCAAAAAAAATGCAACCAACGCGTAGGTTTACATCTTAAAAGGATCTGGACCACGCGTTTTTTTCTCCGCTGGTAGTCGGCATACGAGCAATAATAGAGATCCTCGTGTGTTAGGGAGAAGATGCATCGACGTAAGATTATATCCAATATGAGAATTAGCCACGCCGGAGGCTGTGTAATCATTAATATGCCAGGAGATTCAAAACGATCTTTCGCGTCCCTGAGGCTCTCAACCTCGCGGTATAATCGCTTACCAATTAATTTTTTTCATCGACTCCCGGTCCATGCCCGGCTCCCTCGTCGTACACCGAATGTGCAGCACGTTTGATTTATCATTATTATTGATCAATCTTTATCAACCAACGAATAATAATCATTACTCCGAAATAGGCAAGTATAAAATGATAAATACAAAAAAAAAGCGAATGTCGTCCTACTCGAGCTCTTTAAGGTGCTCAACGCTTCAACGTCGTCACTGTTTTTCACGATTCGCGATCGTTGGCCATGAATGTGGACGGGGATGAAAAAAGAAAGAGCGAAGAGGACCAAGAGGGGAGGAGAGATCAAAAGTCGTTCCAGAGTCGAGATTTCGAGCGTGAAAACGCGAGATGATGGGAGAAAAAGTAGTTTCGCGGAGGTAGTTTAGTTGTACGCGAATGGGCGCGTGTATACCAATGCAGCTTTACATAGAAATCATTTATGTAATACATACATATACATACACATACCCTCGTGTTCTCGCACGTGTTTCAGGTTACAAGGATATTTTTGTTCGCAGCATCCCTGGCGGCCGGGACGAGGAGGAGGACCAGCGATGGATGCTCGTCGAGCGCGGAACCAAAAGCCTTCTTTCCAACTCTTTCTGCCGGTCCTGACGTCGTTCTTGAAGCTTCGACGAGCCCTCTATACCAGCGCGAGAGAAAAAAAGATGAGAAAGCGAGAGAGAGAACCCTCTTTGATGGTGTATCTTGACCACAGAGAGGAGGGTCCTGACATTCTAAATATTTCGTGGCAATTACATTCGCTACCGGCGCTCCAATCAAAGGCCATAAAAGTCTCTCGTGGAATTTCGCTGGCAATTTTTCGGTGGCTCGCCACGTCGTTCTTTCTCATATTCCGTTGGTTTTCTTTTTTATTTTTATTTTCACCCTCAAAAGTTAGATAATAATCCTGGACCTCATCGCGTCTTACGCCACCGTCGTTTCATCTCCCTGCTGTAGATCGTGTTTTTTCGATCCTCCTCTCGTCGTCGTTTCGTCACGACGACGCGTATAAGCAATTTTGGAGCAACGAGGCTGCGAGGATTTTTTCTTTTCATCTAATTCGTACCTTCCGTGTATATACTTGTCGGTTTTCGGAAGGACCTAGCGCGCGAGGAGATCGGAAGGCGGTATACTTAATCTAGGCCAATTTAAATTTTCAGACATTGCTTCGTCTAGCTCGAATATGTGTATAGAAATTCCGAGAGAGAACCCTCTTTTTTTCCATCGATCGTGATGCTGGATGGAACGGAGATTTCTTCCCCTCTCCCCCTCTGTTGCGCACGGACGTGGGAGCTATTTCACGCTCTCTCCACGTGCATCTCGCCACAGAGATGTATGATTATATACCTTCTTGATTGGCTTTTTGCCACGAAACACACTGCCACGAATTTTTATCAGCTTTGCAGCAGCAGGAGGCTCGTCTATACCTCGTCTATTAAATTGATGAAGGCGCCCAGACCCCAGAGAACGTCGAGTTGAAAATGATGCTTCTCTCGATATTTTATCATCGATCTTTTCTCGCTGCATCGGAAATACCTTGAGGAATGTTCGATCAATTATCGATAAAACTGGCATGTTTTTTAAATTCCACTCGCTTTGATCATTTTCTCATGATTTAACTCGCTCGTTGATCTTTCGCAGTTTCATCTCCTCTGAAATCTCCTCTAAACTCTTCTTGCGCGGAGGAAGCTGTCGATTGACGAAAATTCGAGGGGCCTACCTGGAAAAAACTGTTCCGCTGCTGAAAATTCCCAATCCCGCATATCCGGACGGAGATGAGGTTCAACCGGATGTTACCCAAAGAAAATCATCGTCCTCTCGGTACTTAACTGCCATTATCGGAAGGGCGTGGACTCTTCTTCGACAGGTATACAGCAGGCACTCTGGGCAAGAAAACTCGAAAAAGAACTCTGCTTATCGATACGGTTGTCAACCTTTTTTTCTCCACCTGCCGCGAGTCTACCATCCGCACCGTGACAAAACGGCAAAAAAAAATCCACCATATTTTCGCATCAAATCTCCTTATTTACTCTATAAAACTTCCGAGACCAATGGACCGAGAAATTTCGAGCAATGATTGAAAGTTCAAAGGAAACAAAAAATCATCGTTATTTCGCGCGACGAATCATCATCGATATTATTATTCGACGATTGTCGTTCCTGGATTGCATACTTCGAGGCCCAAAAATGTGGCATCGAAAAATAAATTAATAAAAAACCGTAGGACCGTGGCAACACGAGGTACGTGCGTTTGAGAGCGAGAGAGAAGCTGGGTACGGGTCTGGTAAAATCGTGACGAGAACGACGACGGTTATTATGTCTTCACCGTCAGTCGCGCTCTCTCGAAGGCTGACTTTTGGACGCGGAACGAACGAGAATGGAGAATGACGAGGATGACTCTGCGCGTTGACAGACCTTCCCTTCATTTATTATATCTCCGTGACTTCATCTTCTCTACTCATATATACATGTATATGAAAATATACAAGCTTTTGAAATAAATATTCGAGCAAAAAAATCTCGAAAAATTGCTAAAAAATCATGGACGTGAAAATTTGCGACGATGAATCGAGCCTCTTTCGATTCCGAGTCGATAGCGACGAAAAATGAATTCCCGCGACGAGAATGCTGCTCGATGATGGAAACTGAGGTTTTTTTTTATTTTTTGTGAATGTCACTGGGAGACTTTGGATCTCGTATACTCTGAGAACTTTGAGGCCTCACGTGTATACTCGAGATCTTCTCAAGATCCATTATCCCTAATCTTTTGTGTATTTTCATTTTTTCCCTTCGTTCCAAAAGTACACGTAAGTAGTTTGGCGACAGCAGGGGCCGTCGAACGGAGTCTAGCCGGAAAATCTTGGGCGCCAGTCTCATGTGCATGAGAGCACCCCCGAAACACTCTTTTTTTTCGAGACCAAAGTCATTCGTGAAAGTGCGTTCGCCAGAAACGCAATTAACTCGATTCTCAGGCTCTCGGTGTCTCAAAGAGGGGAAAACCCTCGTAGGACCACTCGCATCTGGGTCTTTCCTACGTGTATCAACTGGATAAAGACTCGAAAAAGAAGGAAAAAAAATTCCGGCAATTGCGGAGCGAGCAAAGAATTTTCCTCCGAGTTTTCCGTAAACATCGCGCTTCGTCTTTGGTTTTCTTTTTTTTTCGAAAAAAAATGAACGCAAGAGTGACGTTTATGCGTTTTTACGAGTATAAACTCGGGCAAGAACGGGAATGAGCTGAAGTAAAGGCAAAAACGAAGAAGAAGGAGAAAGACACCCTCTCG
>OY390727.1:15350464-15413920 GCA_959613375.1 Heteropelma amictum
AGAGTGCGTCGCGTCTCGAGCCGCCTAGAGTCCCACGTGTCGGCTCGTGCCTCCTCGTGGCCGACGCGCGTCGCCCGCAACCACACTCCGGAGTCGCGTCGACGCTCGCCCTCTCCCGCTCTCCCCCGACGCACGCTGCAGCGCAGGAGTGGTGGGAATGCATCCCGCGATGCACTTTCCTCTCTTTCCTCTCCTCCACTCCAGCACACATGTATATACACACAGATCGACTCTCGAGATTTCTCTCAACCGAGCACACACATATGCACGTGACTTTACATACATTTCAAGCCCATCGAAGAGTGCCCTGATCCTCGGCGTGTTTTCAAAAAATAAACAATCAAGGGAAACATCCGTGTTTTCACGAAAATTATCTCCACGATCTTGGATATCCAGCGCCTCGACGATTCGTTATAATTTTCCATATGTTACTCGTCTCGCTGACTGGAATTTTAATTCTCAAACCGATAGAAATCTTCCGAGAAAGTCCTCGTAAAGCAATTTTTCCCTCGAGATTCCGCTCTTCTCTCCGGAAAAACAATGAAAATTCTCCAGGGATCTTGGGGGAAAAATTGTGCAATGATCATCTCACCGTCGATTTGACAACGATGTATGTGTATGTAGGAGCGATGGAGAGTTTGCGGCTAATCGAGCATAAATATTATCTCATTACGGTCGAATGAAGTGGCCTGCTCACTCGACTTGCATTATGTCGATGCAGAATGCATACATTAATATTTATAGTGTAGACGCGAGAGTATGCGTAAATGTGTGTGTGTGTGTATATATATATTTATAAAATATGTGCGCGAGGTTGCCCATGCTTAAAGGGAGCACTTTATAACGACCAAGAACAGCCGAGGGGACTCCACAATGGTTAAACTAATATTGAAATATAGCTCGACGATTGGGCCTCGCATGCATCTTTTTCAATGTCAGTGGCGCAAAAGTTCCTTCCCTCCACCTCTCGCTTTGCATGCACTCGCGTTAACAAATGCACTTGATTTATACCGAGGGGGAGACCTCATGATCGCGCGGCATTCAATACCGATTGTTAATACGAAATCATTATTTATCATCGTTTCTCGTACGTCCGACGATTACGACCCGTTCGTCTCTTTGGTTTTTTCATTTCCCGCCCTTTCGATAAACACAATGGAGACTTTGGAACGATTTTTCATCGAAAAAATGAATTTTTACTGCAGTATTTATAAAAATCGCAGTTCCAGAGGTGAATCCACGCTGGAATCGGTCATTTGCAACGCACACGCCGTGTTTTATCTGCCTTTTTGGACAGATTCTCTGGGTGTACACCTTTGGAGTACATTTATGAATGAATTTGCCTGCTTGCTGGATATTTATAATTACGTCTGTCGCCGATCGTCGGGCACAAAGTCCGCGAGGATGCAACGGGGATTTATAAGGAACTTTTGGTGGTCGATTCGTCAGTTGTGTGCGAAATGAAAAAAAAACAAACGGTCCAGGAGAAGGAGGCGAGGGGGGTAAGAGACACGAACGTCGGGCACACCTGTCCGATAAAAAGATGGCTGGAATAACTGTCGGCGAGATACACCATATTTGCAGCATGTAATTGGTCATATTTTTATATTCCGGTGTTGCGAGATAAAAAGACGCAGAGAGAGAGAGGGAGGGAGAGAGAGAAAACGCGGAGACAAAAGAGGGAAAAGATTGCACACGCCAGCAGCAGTTTCGACCGAACGATCTCGAGTCGTTCGCGCCCGTATCGGATTCCCCTTAAATCGTTCAAGTCGAGTTTTTCTTCCCTTTCGGTTTCTTCTCTTTTTGGCTTTTTTCCTCCGCCGACTGGTTCGAGCCAAAATGCCATTTAAATCGATAAACTCGCCTCTCTCCTCCTCGCCGGCGTTTCAATCGTCTCCTCCGCTGCAGTCCTCTCTGTTTCGAATCTTCGGTGCACTTTGAGAACGAGAGGGAGAAGGAGTATGCGAAAAAAAGAGAAGAAAAAAAAGAGCGAGAGAGCGAGAGGAGCCCGAGCGAGAAATAGCTTGATAAGTGTACCAACTGCAAGGTACAGAGTTTAACGACAGTGGCAAGAGAGTCACGTTGCAATGTCAGGACCACCGCTGCGTGCAACGCACGTACGGATGCTGCCTCTTTTGCCCCTCGTCTCTCTTTCGCTCTTTGCGCATCGTACGCCGAATGTACAGCCTCTTTTTCTACCCAGCATCTTCGAGAGCAAACGATCGCGCGACACTTTTGCCCTCGTTAAAAATACGCGAAAAGTTTTCATCGAGATTAAAACGAAAAACATTGCAATCGCCCATTCGATATCCCGTGCGGTGAAAACGTTGAAATTCGATTTGAATAAGATCGAGAATTCCAAAAAAAAACACGTTTCTTTTCTTTTTCCGGATGCTGCGCGACGCCGGAGAGATTCGTCTCTCATTCCCAGCCTCCTCGTCGCTCGCTCGCGTGCTCGCGCTCCGCACAGCCTTTTGTGGAAAAGCCAAGCAATTATCCATCGGCAAATCTGATGAGCGGCCGCTGTGAACGCCAAGTTTGGCAGTTTTGCCGCAGAGATCGCGGGACTACGCGCGCGGGAAACGTCCATCGCTCTCCGCGTCTCTTCCGCGATTTCTCTCACATCGAGACGTTTATAGGTACGACTTTTGCATCGCACACATTTACCACGTACGTGTATATGGCACATGAATGAGCGAAGAGTACAAGTGCTTCTGGAACTTGCCGCTGTCGCGGTTTCTCTCGTTCTGTACGTCGTTGCACGTTTAAGGAATTTGATGTCTTAATTGGCCGGCTCGTTTGCTTTCATGGGAGATGGAGAGAATCACAGCGGGGACTCTTTTCTCGAGCCCAATGTTGCTATTTATGTATACATGTATATATATATATACATATCGTGCCATCTACCTTGTAAAACGTGTAATTAATAACCGAACGCGATAGCGCGTAAACATCACAGTTTTCAGCTCCGCGACCGTGCTCGTAATGTGCCAGCTTCGGGATTTAGCATTCTCGCGTGTATCGAACGAGCCACACGACGAAATTCGTGAATTTCTCCCTCGCGTTCATCGATATCCATGTTGACGAGGGAATTTACGTCCAATTTATTTTTATCGGCCGTTTTTTTTTCTTCTCTTCCTTCTTGTATTTTTGTATCCGAGATACCGGAATTTATGGAATTCGAGAGTCCCACAGCGCGAGGGGAAATAATTGGATGCCGTGCGGGGAATTTTCAATTTTCAGTCAAACACGCGCGAATTGACGATGTTACACGCTTTATTCGGAAAATTCTTATCAAGCCCAACGAGCGGTCGGGAATTTTCTTACGATGATCAAACGAGCGTGAAAAAGGACGACTCGCGAACGTCCCGCTGTTGAATAATTAAAGCGCGCTCTTTGATTGCGATATAATTGCAGAGTCACTCGCGTGTATTATTTTTAATCGTTGCAATTTGTAAGAGCGTTTGAGAAACTCGGAAACGTCGTCGTAAAAGGAGCATGCCGCCTCGGAGTTGGAAAACTACGATTTAAATGGACAAAGTCGAATCGCTGCCAGGGAAAATCAACGGTCCATAAAGGCTCTTGGATCATACGGATGCAGTAAAAATGTTAGTAAAAATATGGCCTCGTGGACGGCGGACGGATTGAAATTATCGCCAAAGTGCGCGAGAGACACGAAGAAGAGGGCTCAGAGAGACTCGAGATCGATAAAATGCGACAAAATCGATGTTTTTCGATCGTTTTCTATGGTTTTCTTCTTGGAAATAATTAATGACTCGATTATTTTTCTTTTTTTGCGTAAACAAACGTTGCTCGAGTGTATCGACGAACGGGGACGCATAAAGGTGCTCGCGATATACCCACGGTTTAGAAACGCTGGAACGAAAATGAGGAGAGAGAAAATTGCAATGAGGAGGAGGAGGAAAAAATCGGAGGCAAGGCTCGAGACGAAAATGGTCATACGTTGGACGAATTGTCAATCGTTGACACCTCCATACGCGCTTAATGCCGCTCTTCAATCGTCGAGCGTTACATCCTACTCCAAATATTAGCATAATTTCACGATTTTACCAAATTTAGAGATTCCGCGGCGTGCGGAGGTTTTATCTCGATGCTGCCCATCATATATAGAAGCGCGCGTTACATGTTACATATCGGTGCGTCATACGGGCACTCTACTCGCTGATTTTATATTTACGCAAACACTTTAGCGCGGAGACACTGACCATTTTTTAGTTTCCCTCTTCGTTTTCTCTTTTCCTTCCTTTCTATTTTTTTTTCATTCCGCATAACGACGAAAGAAAAGTGTGGGCTCGCACAGAGTGTGGGCCGCCCTCTTGAGAAGTTTCGTATTTGGTGATCGCTCGAGCACATTTTCTGTGACAACGCGCGAGTGTCGCAATCACGTACTTTTTTTTTTTTTTCATTCGAAAAAGGTAATTAAATGTTCCTCGTCATTGACATACAACGATAATCGTGCTGGGAGTCTTCGTGAGCCGCCACGCCACATGAACCTTTGATTTGTTCGAATTAAAAAAAAAAATACGAAAATTAACGTAAAATTTGGGTTGGTCGAAATTATTCCGTAAAATCCGTTGTTAATACCGACGAATTTGCAATGTACGTATTTTAACACCCCAAAGTAGCGATGAAAAAAATAATCGTCCATTTTCGTCCGTCTCGGAGCGATCTATAAGATCCCAATCTACGCAGGATCGGTCGCAGACGCAAACAGTCGCGATAAAATACGGCACTTCGTTTATCAGCGATCGTAGAACGCAGCGAGACTTTTTTTCTTCGTCGTTCATGAACGATTTACGGGTGAAGAATTTATTTCTATATCGGTGCAAAGCTCGATCGAAGTTTCTTCGCCAAATTAACAAAGAGAAACTACGAGAGATACCTCGAGCCGGTGAATTTTAAAAATCTGTGCAAATGAAGAGAAAAAAAAACGTGTCCCTCGACGATTTGGAACGAACGGGACAATTTTAATTGCGCGAAATTCGGCGAATTGCGCAACAATAACGACGAAATTAATCGCGAGTGTCGGAGCATGTATATTTGCGAATAAATCATCGCGATCGTTTGTCAATTTTTTTTTTTACGCTCTCGTACAAAGCGGGAGTTATTTGCGTTACAGAGAGTACGCGCACCTGTTCAAATTGAGTTTACGCGCGAGGTAAAAGTGTCTGCGCCTTCTCGGCGTTACCAGCGGGAGAGATCGCGTTTTTAATAAACATCGAAGCGCGCGTGTGTGTTTTAGCGGAGAGCGAAAGACGAATAGACGCAGACATCGCGAATCTCTTGGCAAAAAAAAAAAAGAGAAGAAAAAAACGAAGGAAAGAAATAATGTTTGCACAGAGACCCACATAAAACTCCGTACAAGGCCTCGCGTCTGCTTTATCATCACCCACACGATCCTTCTCTCATTTTCTCCCCCGTTCCCACTCTCTTTTCTCTCAATTGGAGGGAAAAAAAAAAGAAATTCTTTTTTCGTCGCCACGGCACTCGATCCGAACGTTTTCGCCCTCGCGAACGAGGCGATATCGCGTTGCACGCGTTGTTACACACGCGTGTATGAAATCCGGCGCGATCGCGGGGGATTCGCGATCGTCCTGGAAACCTACGCTCGCTCTTGTCATTTTCAATACACCGCGACCTACATATCATTCTCGATGGATATTTTTTCATGCTCTCGGACAACAAATGACACCGCACACGTGACCAGCCTCTGAGCTCACACTTATTCTCAACGATCGATCGATTTCCTTATAAAGATATTAAATTTCGTCGCGTCAGATTCGTCATTTTCTCTTGAATTTTCAGCGAATTATAATTATAATTATTCACAAGTGAATTTTGTTATCTCGCGAACGAAAAACAAGGTCCCGTCGCGATAATAATTTGTTTTCGTGTTAACCTACTTTCATACAGCAAAAAAACTGTTTGAAAATATTCATCGTGATCCTCCGCTGTAATTTTTCTTCCGGACTCTGTTCTTTTTTTTGTGGTCCATCGCAGCTTCCACGCGGTATTTACGATCGAGCGAAAACTCGTGGTCGTCGAACGAGCTGCCAATGCCGAAATGAATTGTCATCCTTCGTCGACAGGGGGATGAGGAGTGAAGCCACAGAGGAAAAGATAAAAGCCAGAGGAGGAGGAGGAGGAGAAGGTGTGTGCAGAACAGGAATAGAAAGAAATGGCAGCTGCTGTGTCTCTGCCGGCAACGATCGCAATGTTCGATACAAGAGCGAGTTCAGAATTCTCTCATCTCATGATGTCGAGGACGAGAGATCACGCGCCTCAGCATCCCCCCCGCCAGCCTCCGCAATGCGATTTCTGATCGTTTCTCAACCCCAAAGGCCCTCACACCCTCGATTGATCGGATCGTCCTCCTCTCCCGGGATTTCACGTCGATTTCATCCTCCTCATCGTCGCGTTTCTTCAACGTTTTTTTAAATCCCTCTCATTTTGTATAAATTCAATGTTTTTCCTATTTTTATTCGAAACAACACCTAGCCGCTCTTGCGTACGCTCTGACAAAGTTACCGAATCCGGACTCTGAAGTTTTCGCAAATGTGACGATCGATTGAAAAACCAAATTTTCTCACGAATTTCGCGTCGGAGGGCACTTTCGACAAAAGCGTTTTTATTTTTTATGTTTTTTTCCGTTCAGGCGGAATTCGGATTGCGTGTCTGCGCTACCGGTCTACCGGGAGTTTCTCGCGTCTGCGAAAACGGCAAAGGGGCAGAGGAGGGGAAAAAAACGAACGGATTCTCCACTTTGGCTCCTTATAGAGAGGCTGTGCCATCGCCGTGGATCCCACGATGACCAGCAGCGGCAGAATCAGTCGGCGAAACTATGCGGGCATGTTGGAATCGCAGGACGTTAGGACCCTCTCTAGAGACCGACAGGTTGTACGTTAATGACGCGAAGAACGACGTCTCATCCTCGCCGAAATGCAATTTTTCAGGAGACGACCTTTCTTCCGTTTAATTCCGTATTTTTCTCTCAATTATTCGTCCATTTGGTTATTTTTCAACGCAACAGTCTGAAATATCGTACATTTCCGTGTCCGAGTCGTGAAAACCGAAAATTCTTCGAGGAAAAAAATATCTCACCCCATTAGCCTATGTAAATCCTCGTAACGTGTCTATATTTATATATTTCTCTCGAAAAATAATTACAACCCGCAGTCCATGCATAACAATGAGATCTCAGCTGCCACAGGATGGACGCTGTGATTAAGTCTTAATTACATCTTAAATATACCTTAGCATATGTACATACGAAAGCCCCACTAAAAAGGCGGATGATTGAGCCAAGATAATCATCTCACGGCAGCAAATGCGAGCGAGATCGAAAGAACAATTTCTTCACTCTCAACAGCAATAAAACTGTCATCTTTCCTTCTCGGAAAGTCTCGGAAAAACACGAAAATTTCAAAGTTTTTATCGTCGCTGAGCGTCGATTCTGCCAATTTCGCGCGACATCCTCGCGTCTCATTTCAGAACGAACAAACTCGATGACAGTTGCGTTTCATCGTTCGACCAGCAGCAGCGAGCGTAAAATAAAAACGACTGGATAATGATTCTATTTTCCTCGCACGTTCCTCGTCCGACATACGAGAAGATGAAGAAAAAGAAAGGGAAAAAATTAACGCGGCGCGCAGGTAAAATAACGAGATGCGTCGTGGCTTGTTAGGCTCTGCTGGAAATCAAGGACGGGAAAAAACGTTGGGATAAAAAGGTACCGATAGAAAAATGTGCATAAATAAACAAATTAATATCATATTTTTCGCAGCCATTTGCACCTCGAGCGATTTTGAATAAACTGTTACTTTTAGCTTTTATTATAAAATTATTCACCGACAATTTTTGAATAAAAACAAGCTCCATTCAACGTCGAAATATTCAGAGGCAAAAAATCCTACGAGCTGAACTTTTTCCAGACCGACTGCGGGACAAGATTAATTACCGAGTGTCAACGCTGGTTTCTCTCTGATTTTTCAGTGTTTTTTTTTGCAATAATTTAGCGCGATTAGCCTGAATTACGTGGCGCTCTTTCGTCCTCGAAAATATTCAGACATTTCGCTATCTCGAAACGGTAGATATATATTCAAGTACATAGAGGCCATGTAGAAATACATATAGGTATATACAGCAGCAGTCAATTAATTATACCATCTAATCATTCTTATCTGCAGCGTTTATTGCGTTTGCAGCGTACGCCTCGGACGTTTCCGTCGTATTTTCGAGAGCGAAAATAGCTTGTTTTCACAAAATAGCTCAAGCGCGCCAGACATTTTCGACGTTTCCTTCCCGTCGGTTTTCCGGCGTTTACGTTCGGACGCGAATTTTTTTCTCTCTTTCACCGATATTTTCCACTGTTTTTTTAGCCTTTTTCCGGGGCAATTACACGATGCAACCGCGTATCTTTCCTACACGTCACGCGGGTACTTTTCGCGCTTGATAAACTCGTTTATAACTCGATGCGCGGCTCCACACACCGACGAATAAAAGTTTATCGTGGCGAAATGACGCGTGTCCATAAATATGCAGCCTCGTACGTGCGAATTATTATCGCGATACCGTGGCTGTGTGTGCGCGCGCGTAAATGTTGATTCGTGTCGAAGCGACTTCCCGGTCTTTTGTGATTACCTATCGCGTGCATTGTGCATTTTTTTTTTCTTCTCCTTTTCTTTTTCTTCAAGGCTGTACCGCCTGATACCGCGCAAGGTTATGTTAATTGCAAATAATTTTACCTGGCCACGATCCGCATCGCGGCTCCCCATATCGCGAATTCCGAAAATTGTTTCACGCGATAGCTTCGTCTCGAAAAACAATTCTTCTCTCCCTGATCATTTTTTTGAAATTCTTTTTCACAATCAATTTTATTCCCATTCGTTGCGGACTTTAAACTCCATTTTTCATTTTTTGTATATAAATATTTTTATATTTATGTATAACGTATATTAATACGAGCGTGTATATTGTCCATGTCAAACGTTGGTTTACGCAAATATCATGAGAATCATGCGGATATTTAGCGGAGAAGTCGAAGCGTGTAATCAGGAATAAATGTACGAAGACACGAGAAAATATACAACCATTTATTTCGCTTTTTTTTCTCTCTCCGTCATCGAGAGACGCACACGCGAATCGCTCTTCTTTTTGCCTTCTCTGCGTGCTTTTCTTTTCCACCAACACATTAGCACAGCCACGCGATCCTAGTTTATTTGTCTCGTTTGCGCAATGACAAAGCGTCTCGTCATTAATATCTTCTATTTCCAACCTTTCCATTTTCGTATATACCTTATCTGCGAACTATTGTACGTTAGCACCCACGTGCGTTTCTCAACGTACAACTCGTCACACGCGTGTATTCGTATACGCAGGCGTTTGGATCGATCTTTCGAGCCTGATATTTCGGAGACTCGGGTTTTTTCGCTCTCGTTTGAAAAATGCTGGAAATACCCGACTTTTAACCTGTTTCAGGATTATTTCAGTCAGGCGGGTCAAAAAGTACTCTGGAAGAGGCACGTGGGACTATGATTTTCGAGACACTTTTTCAATTTTCAGAGTGTTGGATTTTTTGGAGATGAGAATGGAGAAAAAATGAGATGAACATTGGGAGGAAACGAGATTTAGTGATGATTTAATTGACACGGAATGCCCCGTGTATAGTAATACGCGCAAATATGCGGTTCGTGATTTTTTTTCTCTCGAGCTTTTAATAATATCTGTACAGCTGTGTACAGAGATTCGTTATTGTCGTTCAGCGACAATGAGTTCGTCGAACCTGAAGGATCTTTGCAGATATTTTAATAAAATTGCGCTTGATAACAAAACTCGATCGATTCATGACTTTTTATCGTGTTTGCTTATAAATATACGCAAGGGTGAAATTCCCGTGGATTGTGAATGGTTTTGTTATGCGTCGAATGGGTGTCTCGTTTCTTCTTCTGTCCCTGCATAAATCGAAAAAAAAATGTACGTGCTTTTTTTCGAGTACGCGTGTACAAAGTGCTGACCCGTCGCGCCAGGACATTGAGAATTTTTGAAACTTTGTTGGAATAGCCAACGAATAAACGCAAACAATGGGGATCAAATATCGGCAAGTCATCATCGAGTTTTTTTTTATCAAATTCTTGCGATCGAAACGAAACGTTGGAAATTGGAATTTGCGGAGTCTTTGCACGTTTTTGCGTCTTTCTTTTGAAATTTTGGGTTTCTGGGATAGAGTCGATGATTTTCGTGACCAGCGGGAAATTTCCGATCGGATAGGATATTTAAACATTGAAAGTTGGGAAAAAAAATTTCGACCCATTTTGGGCCACTTTTCCAGAATCGTCGAAAAGTCGAAATTTCAAATGGTCATAACTCCGTTTCTATTTGTGCTAGATACATTTGTTGGGGGGGTTTGGAGACGCTCTCGAGTAGACTTAAAGAATGGTGAAAGTTGAATGTCGATAGCTAAATTGCTTCACCCTCAAAATCGATGTTGAAAATTGGCGAAAAAAACGCAAAGGGGTATGTATGGGAAAATTGGCAAAAATCGGAGGTCCAACTTCAAAAATCTGCCAAAAATCGAAAAATCAAGATATCTCGATGAACCAAACGGCATTTTGAAGCCTCAACAATTGCCAAGACAACAAGCACAAGTTGGAACGTCTACCTCGAAGGGGAAAAAAATGGCAGTCCTTTTAGTGAATAAACTCAATCCGGTGAAAAATGGCAAAAAATTGTTGACCTCAAAAATGATTTTTAATCATGTATATCGATGTATTTTTTCCCACTGATTACGAAACACACTGACATTTGATCGAAAACTCGATATTTCAGTGTGAAAACCCCAAAAATCTTGATGGAATCGAATGACTATAAAAAAAACGGTTTCTCGATGACGTTATCGTTGATGCAGCCACAGGAGACATGCAATTGTCATGCATACGGTTGTATTGGCCTGCGTGGATACACGCAACAACGGAATAACGATACTAGACAGTCCAGAGTTGAGCGGTTTCCCCTCCACCCACGCTTTTATGCCGCCGAACGGCAGCGAGAGAGTATATCTCGTACAACTTGGCGCGTGTCAACCTTCCTTTGTCCTTGAAACCACGCGACCGCGAGTGGTTGTGTGCCAAGATCAGCGTGCTCATTAAACTTTAACCGCGAGTCCCACTTTTGCTTTTTCTACTTTTTCTCACAGGGTGCAATCTTTTTCACCTCGTGTCATCACGCATTTTTTTACTCCAAAATACATTTTTTACTCAATTCGTCATCTCCGGATGAATTCGCGCAACATCCGAGCAACTTGACGACAAATTGCTCAGTTTTTATCGACAAAAAGAAAACCACGACACTTTATCAAATTCTTGCAGTGCAGGATTTTGCAAAAAAGTCCCTTGCGTATATACATTTAAATTTTCAAAAAAAAAACAGTACATTTAATAAAGGATCCAATCTCGAAGGTGGTAATCTCGTCTACGTGCGGTCGATAATCTTTCGAAATTGTACCGAGAGATATACCCTACGTGAGCACACGAGCTATCGTTTCTCAGCTATCGAAGGATTCCAATCTCTCCAATCGGCTTCGAAGCTTTTGTTTCGTTTCATTTTTTACCTTCCATCCCCCTCGTTTTCCCTTCGAGAAAGATATCACGCTGCGTGTCTCGACTTCTTTGACACGTCAATGAGTTTATCGTTCGATTATATACACACGCATCTATCTATATACATGTCTTTACGAAAAAAAAATGTAAAAAAAGCTATTACTCTTTCTCCAGACACGAAGACGCGGGCACACACCGAGAAAGGATCTCTCGTTGGACCTCGCTTGTCTGCTCTTATTCATCGAGACTTCCATCATGTCTCAGAGTGTTTTTTTTCTGTATAACAACGTGATGAACGAGATATTATGGCGAAATACGATGAAAAAAAAAATAATAATAAAGCAGTAAGAAACGAAAAAAAGTAAAAGATAATTTTCGTCGACACGCGCTCACCGAGTTTATCCGGTTCGATAAATCGTGTCTCGCGACACGAATCCGGTGATTATCTCGTATATTTCTCAAGTGTTTGCCCATTCTCCGCGTATTATACTTACGCGTGTGCACATTTTTTCTTTTATATCTTATTTTTCAGTCTTTTTTTTCTCATTATTATTTTTGCATTGCGTTATGTACGAGGGTCGCGAGGGGAGCACGTGTGCTCCGACCACAACGACGCATATTATCGTGTCGACCCCTCGTATTTTTTTACCCCGCGGCACAAGATTCGTATTTCGATACTTCCACGTTGCGTTTCATTCTTTTCTTCCACTCTTTCCTCTCCCTCGTTATTTTTTTTTTTTCAATTTTGATTTTCCGCTGATTACGTAAAATCGTATTTCCTCCTCGTCAACTGTGATTTTCTCGGTTCGCAAAAATGCATCGAAATGTTGATTCGACAAAAAAAGACGTTCCCGTGACGCTTGGTCTGGTCAACGGCTTTTTTTTTTCAATGAACGACGTTTGAGTCAAACTCCCCCTCTTTGTATACTTTTTAAAAATTCGAGACAATATATATGTATGAATAATACGATTTAAATGAAAAATTTATGAAACGTATGGTTAAATAGTCACGTATTTTCGACGGAGATTTTTTTTTACATGGCTCATGGGAATAACACGAGTTTGAAGCTGGTGTTTCGGGCGAACGAGTGAGAAACTTTTGGACCTCGCCGCTATCTGGCCAAGCGGTTTATCCGCGGTTTGACGTAACTACGCGTGGCACGAATGCCCGAGAATCTCAATAAATCCTACGATAATTCAGAAAAAAAAGAAGCTAGAGAAAAAAAAAAAAGAAAAATTGCGACAATCGCCTCGTTACATTACGTCGTCTGCCTCGTTACATTGCGGATGTTTCTCTCGTGTCTCTTGCCAAAGAACGAAGCAAAAATATACGAAAACGCAACGAATAATTCATAGAGCACACTCGGATGAAAAAAAAAAAAAACAAATTAAAGATCATCGAACATTTACGTTGAAGCTGACGTCGCGTCATGTGTACCTTTGAACCTCGACTGAGATATCTAACCCGGGTTAACCTTAACTTTGCAATGTGACGTAATAACCATCGAAATCAGCAAACGGGAATATGATGCTTTTCGCGATTGACTATCGTGCCAGTCTTGTTTCAAAAGTCATCAACTGCGATTCGAAATGTTTGAGAATTATATTTAAATTTTCGAATGAATATTCATTTTTTAATATTAATTAACGGTACCGATCCTATGCGGTAACATCGGGCTCTTTTCAAAGGGCTCTTTCGCGCCCTCCTCGATGTTGAACAAAATTCCGCTAGATGGCGATACCGGTCAGCAGCGCCGGGGCGATGCCTGCGCATCTCCGGACCTCTCTGGAAGGATCTCAGGCCCTGCGCACAGTCCCTCTACGGGGTAAAGGACCCCATGGGGTTTTTGGGCCTGTCGACTTTTCGCAACGTCCGCCGGATGGCGCCACAGGCCGAAAAACCTTTCTCCTCGAAAATCATACGCGATAAAAACGTTTTGTGGATCAGTGAGCGAATTTTTCTCGAAATTTTGGGACTGGTATAATTGTAATGAAGAAAACTACATGATTTTTCGTGTTTCAATAAAGAGATCAATGTTTATTTTGATACTCGCAGAGCAATAAGCGTGGTCGTCTGTATCCTCGTGTGTGTGAGTGTTGTTTTTTTTTCTTTTCCATATTTTCACATCAGGATTTATATAAACTCGAATCTTTGCATTCATAAATATAAATAGGGCATTCTTATAAACGTTCTTTCTTCCTCTCTCTCTCTCTCTCTCTCTCGCCTTCTCTTCGTTAAGGCTCAAGGCTTCTATCACACTCATCTCGCTGTCATTCGTATCAGTAAAGGTGTAAAAAAAAAACGAATTACGAACTAATACCGCATCAATGAAAAATCGAACAAACGCTCGTTCCATATCGTTGAAATTCATTGCTGTTGTCGTTGTTTTCCTTTTTTTTTTACGTTACAAGAAAATGGAAGACCTCGGTGATTCTTGTTGCGTAAGGCACTTAAAACAAAAATATACGTCATTTTCATATTTACACACCTATATATATATATATATATAATATATACTCATATTCATGTTCTTATTGTTCGTCTCTATTTACAAAGGAACGCAGATCGGAAGGAGGGAAAAAGTCATTATCTCTCGCGATAATTACAAAGTCAACTTGTATTCTTTCTCTCTCTCTCCTTCTCCCAATGGAATCTCCGAATATTCTCATCTTTCTCTCGACGGAGAAACAAGGAAATTAGAGGGCTTGAGAGGAATTATTTACAAAGGCACTCATCCGCTATGAAGGCACAGCCCCATGGGTATTTTTACTGGCCATACCGATACGGGAAAACGAAAAAAAAAAAAAAAAGAATCGCACATCGAACATCACGTTTTTCACTCTCGGCGAATTTCTCGACGTTCCACCAAAACATCGAACTTCAGCGATTCTTCCCCCCGCGCACATTTCGATTCTCCCCTCGATTTTTCGCTCTTCTCCTCGTTTTTTTCATAAATCTACCACGGCCTCCAGGGTTTTCCCTCGATTTCCGGCATCACGCTCTTCCTCATGACGAGGGCGAGGGGCTTTTGCAAAGGTGGACTATAAATGCGCGGGTCGAACTCGGGATCGCTGGTGTAGCCGTTTGCCGGTGAAGTCGCGACGTCGCGGTGGCTCGTCGTCGTCGTGTAGACGTTGGTTTGTTCGCGAAAAGCAGCTGGTGGCGCCTCGAAAGCTACCGGACTCGCGGCGGAGGTGGACGTCGAGCTCGCCGAGGAACTCGCCGAGGACGACGCCGACGCCGTACTGGCCGTTCTCTGCGGTATCGGAATCAAGGTCGGCAGGGGCGACGAGGATGGTACCGGCGACGAAGAGGGCGACACGATCGGCGTTGTTTTCGCGCCCGCTGGTAAAACGAGGGCTATGTCGCCGTTCGGCAATCTCGTCGGGACCAACTGGAGTCCCGTGCCGTTCGCGTTCGTGAAGAAGATGCCGTTGGATTGTTGCACCTGAATTCTCGGCGTTGAATCCACCTGGGGCAGTATGTGAACCTGGAGCTGGGTCGTCGTCGTCGTCGTCGTCGTCGTCGACGGCTGGACCATCTGCTGGCCGGTCGTTGACGTCGTCGTCGTTGTTCCCGTCGACGTCGCTTGACCATTCTGGCCGCTGTTGCTCGTCGTCTCCACCGGACCCAGGCAGGACGCCAAGTGCGCCATCAAACGACGTTTCACCGACGCGTCCAACCCGGGAAATCGGCCCACCTCGCTCGCGCACTCCGTGAAACCGGCGCGAAATTTGTTCAACACGTTCGGATCGGTGGCCGCCGCCAGGGCGACCTGCTGACGCTGCAGCGTCTCCAAATGCTTCACCGTCATCTCCAGTATGTCGGCCTTTTCCAATTTCGAGTGTCTCGCCGGCTGTTGACACAAAACATGGTAACGACTCGGTTAGACAATGCTGTTTTGCTTTTTTTTTTGCCTTCTGACGATCGAGAGGGCCGCGAGAGTTTCCTTCGAGTGAAAAGTTGCCATTTGGAGTGAAAAATTTCGTGAGAAAATTTACACTCGAAATTGAATGATGGAACGATTGGGAACAATCGGTGGGCAATGGAATTCGACGAACTTGACAATTCATTGAATGATTCGTACGGTATTTGACCAATTTTTTTCAAACCCGAAATTCAAAATTACTCGATCGATGGAGAAAAAAGATAAAGTCTCGATCTTTTGAATGAAACTTACGTCTTTTTTCATGGCATCGAGGATGAGTGTCTTCAAATCATTGAGACAATTGTTGATGCGGGCTCGACGTCTTTTTTCCATTATCGGCTTGTTGCTCTGTAACAAAAACGAAGCGAAAATGACGTTAGACGAAAATCGTTGTTGATATTTTGATACTTTTCAAAAAAAATGTTTTCTCATTCGTCTCTTCGACTCTAGAGTCGTACGATCCGGATGGCTTATCATCGGAAATCATCCAGGTCGAAAGACTCGATGTTATTTTCCCAGGGAAAAAAAATCGAAAGAAATTTGAGTCAAATTTGCTGAAGGAAAATCCCGTTTCTCTCGTAGAGACAGAATGATGAGTTTCCTCGCGTTTTTCTTTTGAATCGATTATCGAATTAGCAATTCGTTAATTTCGCAAAAAAAAGAACGATATTTCGTTCGCGTTTGCTGCAAAATCATGGAACATTTTTTTTCCCACGATTTCAACGGGTACATATGATTTTTTTTCAATTCTCAGATATTCGACACTAACCCGTCGATTTTCGCCCGATCGTCTCGTGGTCGTGGTCGTCGTTGTCGCGGTGTTATTCGCGGTGGTAGCTTGCGCAGGTGGTTGTCCGGCCTCTTGAGGCACGTGGGCGGCCGACGGTGTCGCACCCACCGTAACACCACCGGTTGGCATCGTAGCACCAACTCCGGTCACCATTGTTCGTTCGTTCAATCACAATTTCTTTTATTTCAAGAGTAATTGAAAAATCGTTTCTTCACGCTCTCACGAGTGTTGGCATACACGCTTCCGATCGGGAAGAACGAGTAACGAAGAAAAACAAGGAAAGTAAACTGGGCACTTCACAATAATAATCCAAACGACCGGGTACTGGGTCAGCACTGGTACCCGATGGTAATTTTTTCAAAATAAATAATAAAAAAAAAAGGTAACAACACTCGGAAGTCGATGCGTAATCCAAAGCGATTCGGCGAGATGCAAACGATGACGGAGAAATATTCTCTCGGGTATATTGCTCGTGTACGTCGATGTGACTCGAGGGTTGCTAAAAAAAAAGTGAACTTGGGATCGCGGCTCAAGATCTCCCGTTATCCAAGTATCGACCTCTCGCTGAGCGCGCCAGAGCTCGACTGACTCGACGTGAGAAGCGCAACGATTTGTGTGTCTTGCAGTGTTTGCAGCGTGCAAGGAGCGTAGTGGCCTGCTGAGTACGGTCGAGAGGAGAGCCTTGGAATTTCACTCCGATCTCCGGTGGTGGTGGTGGTCGCAGTGGTGGTGGTTGTTGAAACCGTTGAAGGCGCGCTTATCGAATGGTGGAAGGAGAAACTAGAGAGCGGCGAGAGGGGGGATAGCGCGCGACGCTCTGTGAACTCATGGATTTTCAAGCCCATGGTCTTTTACTCGCATGTATATATATATATATGTATATATACACACGCACACGTAAGATATACATGTACAAGGGAAGTAAACCATTTTTACCCCCATTGAATTCCGACACTCGACAGCAGCATCGGCAGCGCAACGCCGGCACTCGGCGGGAAAGGACTCTTACCCCCACTCCGCCTGCGGGCCCAGAGGCTTCCCCCACCGCCGATATCCCCACCGCTGCTACACACGCTACGAACGTGCGCGGGGAATCGGTGGGGCCCAAACGGCGCGCGATCGTGCAGCGTCTACGATCGGGAGAACGACACGTACGCCTTCGGCGCTCGAGCAGCCTGTCGGTGATTTATTCAAAGGATTTTTCGGGCCTACGAATCAAGGAATAGCCCAAAGTTCTTCCCTATTCAACGAAATTTCTAATTCGCATGTTTCTTCCTCGAATTTCATTTAGAAAACATACAGGGGGGCATTTTCTGCTTATACTTCGATCTTTCGAACGAAAAAATAAGAGAACTTTTTTTTCTGAATTTCTTTTCGAAGAACAGAGTGTGAATGACAATCCGCCGATGTGTCGTTATTTTTACCTTGTTGTCTGTCCGCACGCGCTTGCCGACGAGGAATTAGTCTCGTCGACGTTTATACGTTTCACATGGCCCGATGGATTCTTCGATATCTGGGACATTTCAGTGCTTATGCAACGCTGAATGCTTTAGTCATTCAGCCACGTTGCGTTAGCCGGGTTCGCAATTGCTTCTCGTCGCGTGCTTTTATCTCGACGACGACGCCGTCGAAGCGATCATCACGGTTTATCTCCGTCTCTCTCTCTCTTGATCTCGCGTCATCACGGTGATACGCCGCTGCCTGCTCTTTCGCAAAGCCGACGAACGCCTTTCGCTTTTTCCAAGACCGAATGAGCAAAGACCGCGTGTCACTCCTCTCCGTGACGATACGATGATTATTAAACGAGGACGCACGAATATTTTAGAGATACGATTTCGCGACTCACGCGCGCGAATCGTCGACGTCACGTAACGCTCATAAAAATCTTGGTGCGTCGTGACTCGTTCGAAAATACCTCTGGCTCAAAGGCGCGACAGGATAAAAAAACGAGGGACTAACGCACGTTTGAAACCTTTTGGCACGCGACTCCGTCGTTGCGTACGTAATAACCCGATCTTGTGGGATTTTTTGATTTTACTTTTGTCAAAAGGCAATTTTAATCACCGAGACGCTATAGTCAACATTTTCGGACGGGTTGTTTACAAAATTCACATGGATACGCGAAGTCCAGACTGCAAATGGATTCTCGCATCGGTCAAAGTCGATCGATCGTTGGATAACGAGAGTTTGCTTTGGAGGAAAGACAAGAAAATGCAGAAGAAGCAGCCTGCTCTATCATCAGAGAGTAAGTGAACATACAAAGAAAGAGTCAGAGGGGTGCTCTCTCTGCTTCCCCTCGAATTCCTCCGACGAAACTGTGCGATCCCGGTCCGGAGAAACAAGCACATACAAATGCAGGAAGAAGGCTCAAAAAACAAAGTACTCGCTCCTCCTCGTGTATCCACAAGGAGGAGGGATGAGATAGCAGTTCGTGGAAAAAAGATCGCAGAATGACGACAAAGTAAGATAGAGAGAGAGAGATTGATAGAAGAAACGTAGAAGAAGAGGACGAACAATAAGCGCGTATAGAACGTCGAAGGCGGCAGGTCCCAGAAGAGTTGGCTCTTCTCTTTGCCGGTGCGAGAGCGCGAGTGAGCTCGAGAAACCGTGCGAGGGAGCTGTAAAAGAGGAAATAAAGTAGAAAAAACCAAGAGAGAGAGAAGAGAGACGGTAAGTGCGTCGGCGTCGAAAAAGAGAAGCGTCTATGGAGAAGGAAGGAATTTACATACATGTACATATGCACGCGTGTGTAGAATACAGAAAAAGAGAGAGAGAGAGAGAGAAAAAACGGCGCGAGTTTCGAGTCTCGTGGAGTAAGAGAGAGATGGGAAGAATTCACAGCGCGAATGGTGGTGGTGGGATTCGATGCGGCGTGCGACCGACGCTCCGTCATTGGACGAGGCGAGAGCTCGTGTTCCCCCTCTACCGCCGCTACGAGCCTCGCGACCTTCGGTCGTGCGTGTTCGCGAGAGCCCGCCGAGCGTGCTTCTCACGCGAGAGAGAGAGCGAAGCAGAGTCTGCACGGCTCGTGGGTGGTGGGGGAGCGTGTATTTCTCTCCCCTCTCACATTCTACTCTTCTACTCTTCGCGCGGCATACTTCTCCGTGCGCGAGAACCTCTCACACGTGGAACGTACGGTCGTGGCGCACACTGTACGCAACACGCCCGCTCGTATGTTTGCGTGTGCGAAGGCGCGGAGAGGGGGCGAGCGAACGGCGGTCGCGTGGGACGCGTGATTCGAAAGGCTCGCAGGAGGGACGCGCCACCACCGTCGAACGTCGCGCGTTCTCTCGCGCCCCTTTCGTCTCCCGTGCGTCGGTGGACTTTTATCCGCTGCAGCACGTGATACCGCGGAATGGTCGAGCGGCTGCAGGGGAGGGGGGGGAGCAAAATAGGTGGAGTGGGAGTATAGGAACTACCTGTTTGGCTCACTCGAACGGATTTATTTAGAGCGTGCGGCAGACGGCGTGAATCACGCGATTCCCGCGCTTACCCTCTCTGCGACTACACGCGACTTTCTTCTTCTTCTTCTTTTCCATCTCCCTTTGTCCCTTTTCTCTATTTTGTGTTCAATCGTGCAGCAACTATGCGCGAAGACGAACAAGAATGATATTCCAATGAGGAGGGAATATCCATTTATCTAAACGTATAATTATCGACTTGAAAGTATGTACAGATACGCAGCTGACGCTTCCATCTATTCTACGTTTTATTGAAATTGGAAATGTGGATTGATCGTTACGACGGAGGTTAATTTCAACGATGATACTTTATTTGTCTACATCGGTAATTCGAGGCACAACATTTTTGTTGTGACTCGTCGTCACCACCATCGTTTGCGATCCTCAACCGTGGGATGAGCCTCCCCTGTCCTCAATAACCCCGCATCATCGACTGCAATCAATAATAATGATTCATTTTTCATCAAACTCTCAGTGGTATTGCGTCAAACAAGGTGGTTCGTTAGCTTCGATCTCTCTGGTAGAGGACATTTTTTTACAAGAGAAAGAAGCCAGGCGAACGTTGAGAAAATGTGCGTCAAAGTTATTTCGTCATTGATGGCGAACGTTTCGCTTCGGAAAAGTCACAAAAGTCCGCGATATACTCACATTACGATGAATAGCTATAACTAAATTTTCGTCTTCGACTTCAATATCCACATCGGCTTTTCCGCTCTCGTCCACGTAGACCATCCAGCCGGTACACCTTCCGTGTGACAATTCACCGGAAATGACGTCGCAATAGATACCTCGCGGAAGTTTCGTTTGAATCTTCTCTGTGAAATCCTCATCCCCATTGTTTATCGCGATAAAACCTTGATCTCCGCGAGAAAAGGCAATTTGATTTTCGTCATTATTCCACCAATATTCGATTTTGGTCCCGCTAACGATGTTGCAAAATTCCACCATCCTGTAAATCGGGGGCTGGCGATGCTCGCAGTTCCAATGACCTTCGCAGGTACCGTCATCCTTTAGGATCCGTGATATGATATTTTCATTCTCGTCAGCTGGTGGTCCTTGATTCTCAGAGTCCAGGTAGTAAGAACTCATGAGCATTGGTGTGCCGTAAGGATGCGCTAGCATGAAAGCGACGGCCATCTCGAGTGAATGAAAGTATAAGGTTCAATGTCAATAACATACCGCCGGAAGGAGCGACAATTTCGTGCGCTTTTCTTTCTCTCCTCGAGAGCAAATCGTCAATCAAATACCGAAATAGCGGGGTGACTCGTGTCATTTTCCTACCATGTATAATATTCCAAATCGCCTCGTAAATACCGAGTTGTCCGCAACTCCCAGCCTATAATCTTTGTCAACGCAAACTATGGCATTTTCGCTGGGCAACAAATCTTTCATCGCGTCCAGTTCCTCCAACGACTTCAGCGGTTTCTTCCTAAGGACAGCCTCATTGACGGCTTGAGCGAACAAAACCTCCGTGATAGCGCCGACTTTGCTGTAATCGTATTTGAAAAACGGCTTTTCTTCCGGTTCGTGTATCGTCTGATAGAAATAAGGACGAGCGTTGATAGGAAAGCCATGGTCCGTTGCGAGCATTCGCGTGCGGGAGACGATGATTTTCAGATCCTCGGGCCACATGAAAGTCGCAGAGACGATCCTGCCGGAAATGCCCATTGATTTTTATCGATTGATTCAAAGTAAACGGCTCGATTATGTGTTTGAACGCAAAAATAAGTGTTCTGAAAAGAGTGTTCTTTCACGACCAACCGGAAACCAGCGACTCCAGCAGCGATCAGATCGTTCAACAATCCGACAATTTTCCGTCTCACGTTCTCGTTCTTCTGATCCAAGACATGACCAATAACGAAGCAGTTTCTTATTTGATTCACGTCTGACCGATTTGTGACAATACAGTGAGGTTTAAAGTCATTCGTGGTGTAAGGAACTGCGGGATAATAGCGAAGTGCCGTATCGGCCGTCGAGCCACCGGTTCCTCGGGCTGGCATCGCATTTCGCGTCATGTGATTCAACAGCACTTGTACGTAAATTCTCACGTGAACGTCATTGCACCGCCTCACCATATCCCTGAATTCTCGCTCGTTGCCGGATCGCGTTATCCAGCGATAAGAAATCGGCTGATAACGTTCGTACCATGGTCTTGTTGGCACAATCAAATTTTCCGTCACCGGTGATACCTGTAACGATGGCGAGTGGAATGAGCTATATCAAGGACGTTGTCTGGTGACGGTCGAATCTAAATTTTTGTCTTCAGTTTTTCTTGTACACAAGATGGTCTGCGAGCTCAAGTTCATCAGGAAAAGTTGTCATAAATTGACTAAAAAACAACATACTCTAAATTCTAGATCGAAATTTTGAAAATTGGAACTTTCACACGCGCTCTTATGAGAAACTACTGAAAATGGTGATTTTTATCAATAAATATCTCGACTTTTACGTCGTGAAACCTCTTCGAATGGCGCGAGCTGTTAGACATCACTGTTCTCTTTGTGTGGTGCAAATTTAAAGAAATTCTGTCGATAGAAAATTTTGCATACAGCGCCTTTAAGTAATGCCGTTTTGGTCTTTTTTTCGCATAATACTTCTCCTTTCTAGTGCGTATTTTCCATCACAACGATCGCAGAGTGTCGACAATTGTAAAGGGATCGAAGAAAAATTGAAAGAGGATTGAAAAAGACGGGGTAATTTCTTTCGGAAAGACAAATCGCTGAAAATTGCGATATCCGAGTCACCGCGTGTTTTTCAACATTTTTTTGGCCTTTTTTTTTCTTTTTCGTATCACTTACCTCTACACCGCCATAACCCTTCGGTCCGAGGAATTGCTCGCACTCATCGGCAATATCACTCCATTTCCACTCCAGTAGTGTCACTATGACTCGGCGACCGGGCGCAAAGTACGGATTCGGGAACGACAAACATTCCAATCGCTCTATAAATCCAGCAGCGAGCAGCAAGCTCAAAGCAGCCACGATCGCAAGACGAGACATTTTCGACTGATGCGTCGATCGCCAAATGGTTATCCATAAATACGTTCGACTTATCGCCGTACGTAAATACGCTCACGTGGCTAAATAGAACACTTGTCTCTGGCCCATTCTTCTATTTCGATGTCGAAAACGCTATTTCATTTTCGTTCAATGAATATGATAATTTCGTGAATAGAACCACCTTTTGCTTTGCGTCAAAGTTCGTCGAAATATCTCGTGTACATAATTGTTTCGCAAGACACGAGACCGGGAGTTTGTCGAGGCGTCTGGCGCACGTAGGCTGGAGTGAAAAAAGGCAAAATTTCAAGCAATCTGAAATAAAATCATGATTTGCGGAGTAGCTAATGCATCCGAGTCGTAAATAATCCCGAAGGAGAAAATGAGGAAGAAAAAAATGAGAGAAGAATGATGAAAAAATAATGAAATCCGAAACGTGTTGATTAGCATAAATTTGATACTTTGAGAAACTCCCCGGGGTTCCATCGTCGTCGATAACGCGCGTACATATATTCTCTTGTATACACAAACTTTTATGCAAGTGCGATCACAAATTTCTAATATACGACGACACTTCCGCGTGAAGCGAGATGATCCTAGAATACCATACAGGCTCCTCCCAAAACTCGATGCTGACTGATGCTGATTAAAAGCCAATTGGATTCGAGATGAAATCCCTCGTCCAAGTTTTGTGCGCCTTTTCTGCTCGAACGAAACCTCACGCGAGTTATCGATCGAAGGCTTTTCGTCTTTTTTTTTTTTCGTCTTTAAATTCCGCGGCTTTACCGTCAAATTATCAGCATCCAGTTTTGGGACACCCTGTACATCCACGCATATACACTTACGAGGGTGTCCACGAACTTGTGTCACACCATAGGAAGAATAATGACAAAACACGGAGTCGTGAAACGCCCGCGAGTGGACGTGGATTTTGATAGCGCTCCTCGCTCCGCGGGAGGCTGACGAGATCTTTTCGAGATAACGCCCGTGTCTGTCGCGAGAAATTACTGCGATATAATATCCCAGCCATTTACTGTATTTATTTATATATCATTATATACATACGTATATAAATAAATAAATATATAAATCTATATACTTATATATATATGTATGTATATACATGGTTATATATTAACCGGGCAAAGTGCCTCTTTGTTTTTTATTCTCAAAAAAGTGACAATGCATATATGAATGGCAGCGATAACTTTGATAGGTCCATTTCACCGAAAGTCTGAAAGCTCTGCAACATTGCTAGGGAAAATTTCGCGCAAAATCGTGTCTTTTTTTTCCCTCTGAATCTTCCTGCTTACCGAGAAGATTTGTTGCTCGACGGAAAAAACATGGATTTTTCAACGGCCCTGCAAAAAAAAAAAACTGCCGCGCTCCAAAGCTCTGACGACTTATATGATCGTGTTTATCCTTCGAAGATCATACGCGTCCGATTTTTCCGAGTGTTTTCCGCACTTTTTAACCTTTTTCAGCAAATAAACCCTTGCCTTTTTTTGCCCTCATCGGAATGGTGAACTGCAAAAAAAAACGAAACATCCAGGCCGGCGACAAAAAAAGCGAAAGGATTTTTGCGTTTCTCGAGCGTGAAACGTTCGCGAGACCGAGACCCGTAAAAATTCGAGTCGAAAAGGTCGCGCGATATTTAAAAAAAAATCGTGGACCCTCCGAAAGACGACGACGAGTCGGGAGAAAAAAAAGGGTTTTCTTTTCTTCTCTCTTCGTACACGCGGCACATTGTCACGAAAATGAGAAAAAAAAATGACAAAAAAATCGAGTCTATTGAACATCGATTTTTTTCATGAGAGAAAAAAAACAACGGGGAAAAAAGGGCTCACTGGCCATTCGAGCGATTCGTAATTGCGTATGCACCATGAATTCTCCGAGTATATCCAGAAAAAATACATTTTTCGTTCGACGAAAACTCAAAGGATTTTCCGCGAGCCTCTGTACCTGCTCCGACGAGCAACAACCCCTTTTCTCGCATATTATTTCGCCATCGACGCGCACGCACAATATCGTCTCATTTACAGTTTGTTTCCCTTTCATGCGTTTACCAGGCGCAGCTTCGAACCCTCTGATAATTCGAAGTCCTCATTGTTTCACCAGCTTTTGAGAAAAAAAAAAGCTTGACCCTGTGCTCGATGCGTCGAAGAAGGAAACTTTGTCGATTTTTCTTCTGCGTAAAAAACAAATGAAAATGGCAACGAAAATTGTCGGACCGAGAGCGCGCTGTGGTGGGTTTACACAATTTTTTTTTGCAAACAGAAAACATTGGATAATTGGCAATGAGAGTAATTCAAAAAAAGCCATAACTCCGAGTGATATTTATCGACTTTGTTAAAGAAATTAATTTCATTAGAGCGAAGCGTCTTTTCCGTCTCATCCCACCGAAACTGTCAAAATAAATAAAAGGTCAATATACCGTGTATCGATTTCTTCTTCGGTATAAAATGGCACTTCTCACATTTCTTCGCCATTGACAAAGTCGCCGGGTTACCCCCAAAAAGGGTTAATCCCCTTAACGTACAGTAATGATTATCCTCACACCGGTGCGGGCCCAGGAACAGAAAGGGTTGAACCTGTCGAGAAACATGTACAGTTATACCTCCAGGAAGGATTACGAGAAAAGGGTTGAGAGGGCCACGTGACCACGGACCCCCGTTGTCCAATAATCGAGTCTATTGTCGAACATTTTTCGCCAACGTAAATGCAAAAATCTGCTTCTTCGCGATTTTTCCCGAGGATCTCCCGACTTTGCACTTCGAACTTGAAGAATCCGGCGAATATTTTCGAATCAATATTTTTCGTTGACCCTAAATTCTCCTATATATATGTATAAAATATATATATGCAGACGCTTTGACATTGAAATATATTGTAAATAAAACGATTTTGTGTATAATATTCGCGAACATTTCGAGGGGAAAGCAATAGAAAAATTATACAGCGTACACGTGGTGTGCGTTAACTCGTCGACAGTCGAATTCTGCCCAATACCTACTGTATATATATATATATATATATACAGGAGTATATATCTGCAGGAAAATTTTGCACACGTAGTGTCTTACAACTCTTGTTGAGTAACGGCGTTTGCGCGCGAGGGTTGAGGTCGTCCGAAGCTCGCAAGGCTTCTACCTCTTCAATTAGGGTTAAATCATAAAACTCGGTGGTGGCTTGTCCTTGGTGCGTTATGGTCCTCAAGCCTTTGCAATGGCGAGAGGCACGAATAATTTGTATGCAAATGGTGGGGTTGTAAATTTGATGGATTACGGTGTGGGTACATTTCCAATGTTCTTTTTCTGTATACATATATATATATATATACATTTATATACATAAACTTTCGTCCCTGCGTGGTACGTTTCTTCCATACAATACTCCAAACTACCGAGAGCGATATCCGTGCAAACTTTTACGTTTCGAGTATCGCCTCGGTTATCTTTCTTTTGCCATTCTGTCGTTCCCTGATGTATTCAACCTCCGAGACTTCCCCGGGATTCCGAATATCGTTAGTGACGAGTTTCACGAAAAAAAAACGAAAATTCCTTTGCAAGATCATTTTGTCGATCGAGATACCATTTTTTTTCGACTTTCTAGCGCGAGAACTCGGGGAAAGTTTCACCCCGACAGCATTGCATCCCCGCTGCACCGGGAGTTCCGGTCGAATCGGCGAAATAATTGCGATGAAGGGGCGGAAAAACGATGACCGTTCCTCTCAGAAGCCGCATTGAGAGAAAAAAGCGCGAACGTAAGGTGAATCGTTGCGAAACTTGACCTTCGAGGATGCTCGTAAAAAGGCTTGGCCACCATAAAAACCGCTATTTTGGCTCGTGAGTGAAGAAAAAAATGGCAGGCCGGTACGCACTTTAAGGGGTACGTCGGAGCTCGGGACGTACGGTTTTTTAGGCACAACTCTGCGACTCTGCATTCGCAAAACCGCAAAATATATTTCCGAATGGCAATGCGGTGTATATACATACCTTTTTTACCTGGTTGAAAAGGGGGAGAAGTTTTCAAGGGGTTGGAAGAGGCTTTTTTCACTCCCCTCTCCCGGACTTTTGGTCAGCAGCAGTAAAGTAATAAAAAAAAGATACAACCATGGAAGGGTCAAGTTCGCAAGGGTTGTAAAAGGGTGGACGAGGCAGGAAAATTTCCTCGTTCTCCGTGACTGCTTAAAAAAGCCTCCATAAAGCTCCCTCGAGGGAAAAAAGCCTGCAAAAGAAATCCATAAACCCTTGCCTGAAAACGCTGTTTCCTTCCTCCTTTTTTTACCAAATATTTCCTCTCAACTCTCTCTCCATCCGACGCTCGCGTCCGCCCTGTTCCCCGGTGACAATAAAAAGAGTTGTTAAACATCGTAAAAAGAGAGGATGACGGAAACTTTCGCTCAAAAAATCTACGCGAGACTTTCACTTTGTTTTCTTCTCCCTTTTTTTTTCGTACGCCTTCTCGCCTTTGGGGAACGTCTCGGAGAAGGCTGAACACCGGAAGAGCAGAGTCGCAAGGGTTGTTAAGGGGTTGTGAGTACTTTACCCCTTGCTCGTAAGCGACGAGGTTTCCATTCTCTTGCGGCAAAGCTGAAAAGGATTAGAGGTTTCGGTGTTGTGCTCGCGGACGGTCGGAACCAGCCGGAAGAGCGCAGCCTTTTATTGGTGATCAGTGTCGAAGCTTTCGGCTTAACCCGCTCCCGCATTTTACCCTTTTTATGCTTTTATGCCGTGTTTTTTCTTCCTCATTCTCTCGTTTAAAGGGTTCTCAGTGTCGGAGAGTAAAACCTGTAAAAAGACGAGAGAGAATGGACGATGATGGGCAGCACGCGAACGCAAAACGGCCCCGGCTGCAGCCAACTTTTTTTTTCCCTCCTTTCCGTACAGAGCGTGTATCTTTCTTTCGACGATTATCGCAAATACGATTATGATACTTTTTCTCGCAAAAATACCACAATTTCTCGTTGAATTCGTTATTTCGATCGAATCATCGCTTTTTTTCGTAATTTATTCAATATCACGCGGGGAAAATTTTAATCGCGCGTTTGCCGCAAGATTCATTATTTGTTTATTTAATTCCCGTCGTCCCGTCGTTCCCCCGGTTGCGTCGACTGTGAGAAAGCCGTCGTGTTGTTTCGCCCTCGATACGTCCGATCGTTCGACTTTTCTGACGCTCATCGATTCGACGATACGTGACGACGAGCCGCCTGCGTATTATATATTCGGAGCGTTTTCAATTCGTCCTTTTTTTCTCATCATTCTTTCGCGCGCGACGATCGCCGGCGATTATTTTTATTACATCGTCGGCGGACGAATTCCGCAGACATATCGCGTTGCCTCTCACGTCCAAAAGACTTACTCACACGTCCGTACTTTCGATATATGCTCGATGAAGCAAATTTTTCGTCTTCGCGTTCCTCTCCACCCTTCTCTCTCATCGCTCCGTCTCTCTCGCTGCTTTCGCGGCGAATCTCGCGTCATCAATTTGCACTTCGCTTGTTTCATATCGGGTTGCCCTCGTTCGAACGGCAAAAAAAAAAAAACGCTGAGAGCTTTCTCCCTTCGCGATCGAGAATTTCTTCCGTCTTTTTTTCCGCACGAGGACCTTCGTACACAAGCGTCCCGTGTCCCGTCTCTATATTTCTCCCCTATTTTCGCAATCGCACGTTTTTCTTCGCTTCGAGATTTCACGCAGCTCCAAGAGACAGTCGCGATCGTCAAAAACGCTTTTGTGACGTATCCACACTATAAATCGCGAGCAAATAAACCTCCGTCGATTCTCGATAAAAGAGCGTCCGAATCGACAATCGCGCCGATTTTTCAACACGGCGAAGATAACCGTTAGACACCGATCCTCCGGACGCTCTCTCGGGACCTTCGATTAAATTGCCCTGGGGGGGTGGAGAACGAAGAGAGGGCCAGAGGGCGATCGAAACGTCCAGCACGCTAACCGCTCGCTAAATGGCGACGAACTCACGCCGCGAGAATTCCTCGCGGAATTGTCGACGTACGACTGTCGGTAATTCACGCCCACGCGAATAATAGTCCGTATAAGATCCTCGGAGGGGTTGATGCATATGTATACACACATATGTGCACGTATACATTTTCATCCGCCGGCGGAGGAGTCGGCGGTAATCGCCTCGGGTTTTTACACCTTACCCATAAGGCGATACCTGTTTTTTTTTCCTCCCCGTGAGATACGCGATGCGACCCCCCGCAGTGAGAGGATTCTCGTTGCTAATCGCGTCGATACACGGCGCGCGTTCCTTCTCGGGACGCGCCATGGGAATCGTTTGAAAAACACACGCGAGACACACGATACGCGTCGTCTCCTCTCTCACGCGTGGCTCCGTGCGTGCATACACACGCACGACACATACTCTGCACATACAGTGGATGAAAAAAGTTTCCGCGATACGCGATTTTAAGAATTTCAAAAAAAAACGCTTCGATTATTTCGAAATCGTAATGCGAAAAAAGCTACGCCCGTATTTCGCATTTTTCGAAACAGCTCTTGCGGAGAGTGGCGGAAAAAAAATGCATCCGCACTTGTGTATGCCGAATGATGCGTGTAATTTTTTTTTTCGAAAAATTTACCGATCGCCAGATTTTTTTTTCATACGCAGGCTGCAAATTGTTGAATTGTACTGTACGGAAATTTGAAATTCACGAATCTTTTGGATGTACGCGTATATTTTTGTGGATATATATGTATATATACTTTTGTTTGTGTGTATATACGTATATTATGTACGTGCTACGTCTCCGAGTCCGAGACACCCACGCACTAGCTCGGAAAGGGGATTTGCAGCGTTTCGCTGCTAATCGGCGTGGCGTGAAATAATCAAGCACGGAAATTCTCTCCCGATCTTCCCATAAATAGATACATATTGCATATACATGCCATATAATATTGCAGTCAATTAAACGAGTTTGCTTCCCGCTGCGTTACTTTTTTTCTTCACCCCCTGTGTATTTATCGCCGGAAATGTTGAAAAACGAAACGAGATAATGTTCCCAAACTCGGTGAGAATCTTCCGAAGCCTCTCGCTGGCGCGCAACGCGATTTCTTTTATTTTCCCCTCAAGAATGGACCGGACCCTTGTAAGAGAGATTGCAGGGTTTTTGGCAAAGTTTCACGGTCACGAAGTTTCGCCTCTGGATTATCGCTAAAGGGGTAAAAATGTTTGATTCGAACGAGTGTTTTTTCAAAATGGTATATACGACGATACACACGACGGAATTTTCCGAGCTGGAAATGATGAGCATAATTATTTCGGCGAGGAATATTCGTTCGAGGAGTTATTTTCGTTCGAACGAAGCGGAATCCTCGGGGGATTTGGATTTTCAGTGCTCTCTCGATATTCTCATATGCCATTACACACTCTGTACGTGTATATTGTGTGTATATACATATAAATAGCTCTCGTGCTTCGCGCTCCATCGTAAAATAAAAGTAATTCGCACGACCTGCTGTAAAACGAGACGACGAACAATAAAAGTGTTTACAAAATTAATTTTACTACTCGGAGTACGAAGGGGGGACTCTCGTGGCACGGGAGAGGGTAACGCTCGTCCGGGGGTTGTTTTTGACCGGGGGATGAGTCGCGTCTCAGGTAGAAAAAGAAAGTTTTTCTTATACGTGTATTATTATATTAGCGATGACTGTGGGATCGGGGATATTGGAAAAAACACAGGCGCGTGCGTTATTTTCGCAGGCTCATGCCTCCTCGATCGGATTATTTACTGCAAGGTTCCCTCGAACATCGTTTTATAATTTCCCGATGTTTTTAACAGCTTATCGAGTATTTTTCGTTCGACGTCGCTGGAAATGTTGTTAATATCGATAACAAAGCACAAAAAACGTATTTTCGAAAGAGCACCAGAGCGTGGGACGCTTCGCAAAAGTACCCTCGAGCCTGTGAGAGTACGAGACGAAACTCGCGCAAAAATCAGCGAATGGACCGATGATCGAGATGCAGTGTCGAAGAATTTTGACTCTACGATTCGTCAAGTCGTATCTCGCGCTCGAAAACACTTTTGTATCAGTGAACCCCCGCGTTTCCCACCCTTAATCCGCCTCTTTTTCTCCCTCTACAATCTCGAGCGACGATCGATCGATCGCGGACAAAATAATTTCGCCAGGACGTTGTTTTTCAAAATGATTTTTCATTCGAAAGGATATCTCGTCCTCTTCGATGATGTCCGATCGATCCGATCGTTCGCTCACAGACTCCCCCCCGTCTCGCGTCTCCCAGCATCCTCTCACCGACGAGATTCCTCTCTCGATTGTACGCGAAACACGTCGCTGTTCCGACTACGATGACACTGGCATTCCAAAACGATTTCGTTCGACCACCACCATCCTCCACCCTTCCTATCCACCTCTCGCTCCCTGTATCGTCGTCATTCTCGTCTCACGAACTCAAAGTACGTGTATCACACGTGAAATAGGATTC
Organism: Heteropelma amictum; assembly: GCA_959613375.1. NCBI lineage: Eukaryota > Metazoa > Arthropoda > Insecta > Hymenoptera > Ichneumonidae > Heteropelma > Heteropelma amictum. The sequence continues at coordinate 15,381,720 of OY390727.1, forward strand.
GGTGCTGTTCTTTTTCACTCTTTCACGGTAGGATTAATGCTACCGGTCGTTTAATCCGAAGTTATTAATGATTCCTGCTTCTCGCACTCTCGTTCTTTCCGTTCCTTTATCTCTTTTCTCCCGATGCTGGACGTACGCGAGAGATGGAAAAGAAAAGCCGCGAGACGAGAGACATCCTCGGGGAAAATATATCCTTCTGTGTAGCTGCTGAGAGTAGAAACGTTTCATTCGTACTCGCTGCGTCTCTCATAAGCCCTATTCAGACCTGGCTTAGGGAGGATCGACGCTCGGGCTACTACCGGAATTCCGTCGAGCCCGAAAATTAATCGAGGCTTTATCGTCATAATTTCATTCAGCCCCTCGAGGCTCTTTGCGACTTTGGAAAAATAAAGCAACGGAGAGAAGCGCAGCACCCTCGGGGGAATTTGAAAAAAAAGTATCGCGACGTACAATCTCTCGGCGAGAAAGAAAAAAAATTCGCGATCCTCTAAATCCCCGACAGCGTTTTCCTCAAAAATCCTCGGTTCTAATCTCTCCCGCTCGCCGTCAAGATCGTTTTGCACTCGTGCAGACTTGTGTCACGTGTAATCTGGGTCAGAAATATAGCGCCAAAATATTTTATTCCCCTTAATGCTCACCGAAGATTTGAAATTAAAAAAAAACCGCATTTTGTCTCTGCGAAAAGAAAAAAGTCTGCAAATTAACGCCGTAGCTTTTCACGATGTTGCCGAGGGAGAAAAAACGACCGGCGTCAGCCTCGCTGCGGGTTTGTTGCTGGGATTAGAGTGGAAAAATCTCGGAGAAACGAGCGGGATTGAGAGAGAGAAAAATCGTGGAGCGTGCGCAATGTTTCGATACAGGTGCGGCGCGAAGATTGATCAGGATTCTTCTCCTCGTTCTTGTCTCTGCGTCTGTGTCTGAATATCGAATGGGAATTGAACGATTATGCTAACCCGTCGGCTCGTTTGGAACCCTGTGGGAAAAACGCGCGTGCGAGGCTCCATCCGAGTACAAAACGAGTTGCTCCTGGGAAATAATACGAGTGACCGTCTCTGTATTTCTTTTCTCATCCTCTTTCCAATCTTTTTTTTTCCGCTTTTTTTTTACCGCTTGGATACTTTCACAAAAACGTGTCCGATAATATGCCCACGCGAAACCGCGTAGAATCACAGGCACTTGTGTATGATACACGTGCGCGTGTAAACTGGTCCATTAATCACGAGAGGTCACAATTTATCGCTCGTTCGACAAACAGTATTTGTGTAATTCCCACTCGGATAGTCGTAATAAATCGTAACCGCGCGCGGCGCTGGACCTTTGGCAATCTCTCCTCTACGATCGCTGGCGAATTTCCGATCGAATATTTATACGTTAGATGTAAATATATATAGATATTATACCGCGCGTATATTCCGAAGATTCCACGCGCGAATCCGCCAGTCAACGCGGTTATCATTCGTTCGATTTCAAGAAATTCTTCCATCGACGACGGAGTTTAATGATTAATTTTCTGGACTGATTAAATTTTCGAATTTCTCTTTGTCAGAACCGAATTGTAGGGGAAAAATGATTGTTCGAACGATAAAATAATGATTAAAAAATAAATTCGATAAAATACGATGTTTGCTTCTGTTTCTCCTTTTTTCGATGTTTTTAATAGCGGAAAGTGATGTGTGTTCCATACTCGAAGCGTTGTACCCGCAATTAATAATGCGCTCGTAAAATTGATGAATTTAATTGCCACCAGGGAGCCTCGAGCGCGGCATCGTCATCATTTATATCCGTAATGTCACCGGAAAAAAGGCGAAAGAAAAAAAAACGAGAGATTTCGAGAGAATTAATGGGAAAAGGAAAAAGAAACAATTTTTTTCTCACGTCCGGGGTCTTTTTTTTACATCTTTTTCGGGTCTTGTAGCATAATTCCAATTATCTCCAGCGCGGCTCTTCTCTCACAGGGCATTAATTAGCGGAAGTGACGAGAGAGTGAGAGAGGAGAGAAAAAAAAAAGGAATTTTCGTACAAAAGACATTTTGCGACATCAATGCTTTATTGTGTGGTTACAAATGTCTCTTTTTCTCTCCTCTCTCGTTGTTTCCCTCGCGATAACGTCGTTGCAGACAGGAACAGGTTTTTTTTTCTTTTCATGCAAAAAAAAAAGTGGCGTACAAAAAATAAAAAAGGGTATATATGACAACCGCTTCGCTCGAGAGAAGCTCCTCGGTTCGTTAATTTCGTGAGTCAACCGCGTTAATTGTGGGTAGCGAGCTGTCTAATAGAAATAATATGATAATTCGGCAAAGGGGACGCGGAGAGCGCTCGGTTAAGGGTTTTTATCCGACAAAAAGATGCACTCCGGCCAAGAGCCCTCTCGATTCCTTTCCTTCACTTTTTCATCCTTCTTTTGCGATTCCTCGTTGCATCGAAAGAGTCAATATTTGCTCGCGCACCCTTCGCCCTCGAAGGGCCGACAATTCCATTAATCTCCCGTTCGTTCGAGATGCTAATTGTCAAAGATTTTTTTCTGGATGCTGCGTACGTTATGTTCAGATGTTGCCGCAGAGTTATCAGGTACGACGAGAATCCCTGTGGTTACGCGATTACGAAACCAAAGGAAGAGAAAAGAGAGATCATTGAACCTCCCCTTGGCGCAAAAAAAAAAAAAATCCGTAGACAATGGACCACGAGATAAATTATATATATTCGTACTGAAAAAAAGATGATTCGCTCAAAAACGACCGCAACTTTTCATCAACAAAACTATGCAATCGTTCCTCAACGTCGGAGAGAGCAACACGTGCTGAGGATTTTCATCCCTCGTGTTGAAAAGTTTAATACAGCCAAAAACGTTGCGAGCATACTCGCGATGATGAATTTCCCCGGGGATTAATCTCTCGTCGAATTTATTCGCAGTACGGGCGAAACAATGTTTCTTCATTCCTCTCTCTCTCTTTATCGCGAAAGATTTTATTGCACCAGACTGTTTCCTCGGCGCTGCGATGTTAATGGATTCCCATCGTTTTTTCCTCTTCTCCTCTCGTGTTCCTCGACGGAAATTCATTTCGATCAAAGCCCAACGAAAAAAAATATTCAGAATCTTTCAATCAGAGATGAGAGGAGAAAGAAAAACGTCATCCACGACTGTGATCGGGTGATGATTTTCCTCTCCTCTCCTCCCTCTTCGGTCTCGCCCCTTTCGTACACTCGATCCAAGATGCATTTTTATAAATGCGATTCAGCATCATGTCCGTGCGCTTTTGGCGCGGGATTCACTCTCGCGTCCTCGAAACGATCGTGGATAATAATAATGGAATTTGCGGAAGATTGGATGTCTGGCTCCGGGGAGGAAAGGCGAAGAGTCGATCAGGGTGGATATTGTTTTGCACATGCATACACCGTATATGGGGCATTCCTCGCGATATTTTCCGAAAATTCGATGATTCAACAGCATCGAACAGAGCAAACATCGATTTGATCTCCACCGCGAGGGGCAAGAGTGGTGATTGATCGACTTTCAGTGAAAAAAAGAGCCGAATTTTCACGTTAGACTTTGTACAAACCAAACGTTCGCTGATTTTACATGGAACGATCCATATGTCAGTATTGGCAATATTTTTTTTCGTTTGCGAATCATCCCGGGTCTCTTGGACCTCATCTCGATACAGCTACCGTATACGTTCATTTTATCTCTCTCTCTCTCTCTCTCTCTCTCTCGAGATTCATCTCGTCGGAAAGTTCGATCCGACGCTTCTATTCTTCTTTTATTCATCTCGTATCGCTATACGAGCAAACAGACGTATCGATGGATGCTGCGAGAGAATTCCTTCTCACTTTCATCTCCCACATCCACCGGTTTGCCTCAATTACCGTACACGCGGCGCGGCAGCACGATAAAGATTGCGTCGGGGGGCGCTTTGTAGAAGCGCAGAGGCGAGCCCTCGCTCTATTGGCTAAATTAGAATCTATTCGGCCTAATTGGATATTATGACTCGAGTATATATTGAATTACGAGGACAATCATCCTCTCACGCCTGAAGAAAGATACACTGTGTGCAGATGAGCTACGAATATACACACAGAAGCTCTCTTGTTCGTCTCTCTCTCTCTCTCTCTCATTCTATACACATATTTACGCGTATATACGTGCATCTAGCTTCAGCCACAGAAAGCACACACGAGGAATATCGCCGGGAGTGCAGCATCCATAGATCCAGCCGGCATTAATCCGGCCGGAGCTTCCTGCGTTCAGCAAACTTTATCCACGCAAGTAGACCCGGAATATACAGAGCGATGCAAAATTTACGAGTCTCAAACGCATATTTTGCCGAGAGAATAAAGCAAAGTGTAACAATTTTGAGAATCAAATGACAGTCTTTAAGAGAGCATCTCGATTCGCTCGGGAAATTAATGAAAATTTCGACTCGTCGCCGTGTCATCAACGGGATGCAGACGACGTGCTAAGAATTAGATATCCAGCTTCCGCGTATAATACATCCCCTGAACGCGGTTTCCTTATTTATTATGTATTTATTTTTGCTCCTCTTTGCTCGAAAGATGCTCAAGATTCCTTCTTAAGACTCGAGAGGATTCGACGCGGTGTAACCGAGGTATAATAATCGATCCTCCCGGCCACCTGTTTTCCCTTCGGCATACCCGGGTGTGCTTTTGCCACCTACAATCAGGACCGTTTCGCTCCGACGTTTACCGACGATTATGCAGATTACGCGTATTCCAACCGCGAACATGTATAATTGTCGTTTATTATACGCAAATAACCGTTAATTCGCTCTCGAAGGAATATTCCTTCGTCTTATACGCGTTTACGCTCGCACGTGGTGACACGCCGAAAAATTTCCATTCGCGATTCCAGCGTGACGCTCGCGTTCTCGAGAGGCTCTCTTTAACGATCGAAAACGCCCGTGCGGATCGTTTCTACTCTCATTATACACATTTTATAGAGGACAGTAGCGTCTCGCTGCGCGGACAATTTCTATACGCATCGCCGCGAAATTTTAGGGCTTTCTCTCCGCTGCCCCTCGCGTTCACATCGCTGCTCCATTTCGTCTCTCTTCCAGCAGCTCTCGGTGCCATCAGCCGGATCCGCTCTACTGGGTGGTCGACGTGAATTATTGTATCTCACTCTGTTTTTTTTTTCCTCTTTCGTTTTTTATCTTTTTCCTTCGTGAATTATGCTAATACTCGGAATTACCGAGTGTATAATTGATATTTATAACCGAGGAGGAAGAGAGCCATCTCGTATTAGTCTTATTTCTGTGATCGCTGCGAGGATTCCTCCTCATCCGAGGCCGACTTTCATTCCGCTCGAAATATATTCAGCCGATTCGCAAATTTTGAATCAGCCGCGATTCACGCGTCCCGTATCGAATGCCAGCCTCCCGAAATGGACCCACACGATCGTCGTCCAGTTTGCATAAACGAATGGCGAAATCTTAATGGATTCCCAAAAGGCGAATGATTCGTTACAAAATGTCATCGCGTCATTTTATTTATCTCTCCCGAACGACCGAGTCTATCGACGTTTCTTTTTTTTCAAAGCATCTCCGCGATCTTTATTCACGGAGATTATCGTACAATTAAAAAAAAAAATAATGTTTATCCCCGAATCGAGCTTCCGCAAAAATCCGAAATACTCAAGCGCTCAGTTTGATGACCAGGGGAAAGAAAAATTGGAAACGCGAACGCGAAACGAATCCGTTGCAGCCTCCAAAGTGGGGACCGATGTAAAAAAAAAAGAAAATGTTCACGAAGCTTGTTGGTAAATTCCAGAAAAGGGGTTCGCGGGGTCAGAGAGTGTGGGAAACGCAATGCGCGAAGCCCGCAGCACTTTAGAAACTCCGATGACGCCAGCAGCCTCCCTTGACGTCATCATCACTGGCGAGATGAGAAAAGGAGTCGATCTCGAGGGTCCGAAGTACATATCGGGTGTTGTTATTGTTGTTATGTCTATATATACATGTATGATATACGTTTGTGCTGCTCGTGGATTAAAGCGAACTGAGTCATCGCGTCGTTCCGCATACGCAAACTCGCCGCGTTTTTCACCCGCGTCTTTTAATTGAACCAAGCTGAAAATAGCATCTCCAGACAGAAGACGAGGGGGGAGGGCTTTTAATTACTCCCGTAGACGATCTTCCTCTCTTTCCCACTTTCTCACTCCCATTTGCGCGTACTAATATCATTTTGCACTCTCTGGCTCCTCGAGTCTTTGAACGCGGGTCGGCACCCTTGCGAATTTCGATCCAACGCACCGCGAACCCGTTACACGCGCTCGTTTTTTCCCCAACTGTCGAAATCGACTCTGGACGTTCTCGAAGATTGCGCCATATTCGGTGGTTTATTTTTCGAGATTTTTTAAACTATTTATTTCAATGTTATTATTTTTAAATCTCTGCTGAATGTGTGTATTTTCTCGTTGGTATTCGAAACAAATGAGTACTTTTGCAGAGTTATGCAGGTGAGGTACGGAACTTTAAAACGTCTCTCTCTCTCTCTCTCCAGGTCTGTCGTTGCTTCTTTTTCTCTCGCGAGCTTTGACAGGAGGCCATCGATCGGAGAAAGATCGAACGGCGCTGATAGCGATCGGCACTCGCGGCACGCGGCTGGTTGTAACGACTCGATAAATGCCCCACGCTCTCCGCAGACATGTGTGTACACGCATCGTTGCGCGTCACGGATCTTTGGAATACATATGTACACATATGTATATACTGCTAAATATATATATATATATATATATATATATATATATATATATATATATATATATATATGTGTGTGTGTATACATTAAATAGGTGTCTGTATGCCATCGAGAGCGAGGATCGGAGGCCCCTGTGTAATACCAATTCAATATTACCTCGGGAAAGATAAACCTGACAACGCGGTTGCGTCGAGTCATGACACCGAAACAATTCCTTCATCGTCGTCCGAGAGATGAAAAGATCCCGCGAATGTGAATGCGGCATGTGAGATATGAGAGAGAGAGAGAGAGAGAGAGAGATGAAAAAGAGAAGAGCAGAGACGCGAGACAAAGATTCTTGATTCTGGCGAGCGCGAAGGCTGCGTGGAGCTGTACGAGAAGAAAGGAAAAATATATTTAATCGAGCTGCGGGAATCATACTAATGACACTGTGTGAATAATATATATATGGGGCATACCACGCCGATGCAACATCGCCATTTCGTTGGACTCGTTTTTGGCGGGTTATCACACGGAAATGGAGAGCTTTCGATGAAATATCGGTGTGTTTTGTAATCTGCGGGAGAAAATACGTCGATGTGGACCATTGAAAATAGTTTTTGAGGTGAAACATTTTTTGCCATTTTTCACCGGATTTAGTTTATTCACTAAAAGGACTGCCATTTTTTTTCCCTTCGAGGTAGACGTTCCAACTTGTGCTTGATCTCTTTGCAATTGTTGAGGCTTCAAAATGCCGTTTGGTTCATCGAGATATCTTGATTTTTCGATTTTTGGCAGATTTTTAAAGTTGGAGCATCGATTTTCGCCAATTTTCCCATACATACCCCTTTGCGTTTTTTTCGCCGATTTTCAACATCGATTTTGAGGGTGAAGCAATTTAGCTATCGGCATTTAACTTGCACCATTCTTTAAGTCTACTCGAGAGCGTCTCCAAACCCCCCCAACAAATGTACGTAGCACAGATAGAAACGAAGTTATGACCATTTGAAATTTCGACTTTTCGACGATTCTGGAAAAGTGGCCCAAAATGGGTCAAATTTGTTTTTTTTCATTTTCCAATGTTTCGATAGCTTATCCGATCGGAAATTTCCCGCTGATTACGAAACCCACCGACTTTTTCCCAAAAACTCAAAATTGTACTGGAGAAACGCAAAAAACCGCTTTAAAATTTGCCAAAAATTCCCACGACCGCAGTTCCAAGTTCGTGCATTTTTCCATTTTTTCCATCGCCTAATAACGTCGAAATAACTCGCGAGAAATATGAATCGAAACGAAATCCGACCGCGGTGAGAACGTAGGAGAAACATTAATAAAAAACAGTTACCTCTCCCCTCCGGATCGCGTGGCTCTTTTATCGCAAGCCGCGCCGCGGTATATCTCTCAGAGTCGCAACTACATCTCGCGCGTTCCTCGATGACTCGTGTGTGACTCGTGTGTGACTCGCGCGCGCGAGACTCGTATTTAACTTAACGAGCGTTACAGCAGCCCACGCGACGCTTCCACGCATGGGTCAGTGGGGTCAATCAGACGTGAGAATATCTTCGTGCAGCTTGGAAAGCTTGCTCTTCATCTCGAGAATTCTCGACTACACATGCACTCGCTTCAGGTAAACCTTAAGCGTATTTAATGGATTGTAAAAAAGAAAAAAAAACCAGAATCGATAAATTATCAAACAATCAAAGACGTTGGCCCTTTCAATTTCGTAGCTCGACACGTGTCGAAATTTTCAATTTTCGAACGTGAGAAAAAAATCCAAACGAAAAAGTCCCTTTTTCTGCCAAGCGCAGAGGCAGAAGCGCAGTTACTTCACCGAAATCCGAGAGACCGAGTTTTCCGAAGGAAGAAAAAAAAACGTTCGACCAACCGGAAAGTTTATTAAAAAAAAAAATTGTCCAGTTAACTTTTCCCCCACAGAGCAGGCAGGTAGAGCCGTAACGGACTCGGGTAGACAAAATTCATATGGTATTTTTCGTAAAATATGGACTTTTGGGTTAAAGTACGGTAGTTGATGCGTTTTTTTTCCAACTTCCTTTCAAAACGAAAGGGAAAATGAGTGTAAAGAGTTGAGAGAAGCGAGAAAAATTCAAACGGGAATACGCGCTGCACTAAAAACGAGACCGATGATTTATGCGACATTAAGAGCGGCGAAATAAAGCCTTTTTTTCGTCCGGAGCGAGACTGGAAAATTATTTTGTCGCAGTGAAAAATCGGTGAATGTTTTTCGCCCGAAGTTTTTTCCCCCTTTTCTCCTTCAACTCGTCTTTTAATTTCCCTGCGATCCTACCGTGAAAAAAAAGGGGTAAACGGTGCGTAAAAATATAAAGTCAGTGGCGGTTTTACGAGGGTGCAAGGAGTGCATTTTTAACCCTTACAAAATCCTCGAGCAATATACCGAAGAGGCGCTGAAGGGTTGGGGATGTTCGAGTCTCAGCGCGATGCGCACCGCGTGAAGACACGGAAGTCAAAATATTGTTTTATTGTACAGGGTGTATAACCCTTAATTCCGATGTTTCGCGCGCGGGAACGAAAAAGGGTTTCCCCGGAAGGGGTTGAAAAAAAGGCTTGTCATACCTTGACTTTAGTGTTTTACTGTGGAAATCCTGTAAACTCCAAGAGAATCGTCTCTCCGGAAGGGTTACAGAGGCGCGAGGAGGCAAAAAAAAAAAGAGTTGAAAGGCTGGAAAAGTCGGACGGTTGTAAAGTTTTTCCTCAGCAGCGACGACTTTCTCTGGCATTTTTTGTTCCCCTCGCTCGCCTCTTCCGCCTTCGTGACTCTATTATTTCTCGCTGAATATCCTGCGGAGACGATTTTTTTCTTCCCTCCTCGGAGATGCTCGTGTAATTCTCGGGTGTACCGCTACACGCGGGGGTTTTGTACACGCACATGGTCGACGTTGTCTCTGCCCGAGAGACGACAAAGTGCGAGGAGGCAGAAAAAAATTACGAAAAAAAAATTGACCTTTTAACCGCGTAGAGTCAACGAAGATTTCCTGACACGTTTTTGTTTTTTTTTCCTCCCGAGCTGCTGCAACGGGGCGATTTTTTCCCCGTTGGAAATTCCCTCGACCCCCTTTGCGCGAGAGAGTTAACTGTGAAAATAACGCTTCTCGAGAGAGAAAAAAAAAGCGAGTCGCCTTTCGGAAAGGCTCAACTGTAAAATAATGCTCTTCGAGAGGAAAAAGAAGTCGCCGGAGGGGAACAAATGTTTCGTCGGTTGGCAGCCGGAAATTTTGTCGAAATATTTTACAACTGCCGCGCGACAAGCTCTCCGAGACTTTGGGAGAAAAATCGCCCTGTTGGGCCGGCGGATATGAGCGAATAAAATGCCGAATGAATATTTTGTAAAAGGAGAAGAGTCCTCTCTCAATTTTTCTCATGAAATTTGCAACTCGTAAAAGAAGCGTATGTCTCTCGACGGATATCGACGCTCGTTAAGCGAAAAAATATTCGCAAAAATATCGAAGCAGTCCCGGAGTAATCGGGAGACATTTTTTTCTCAACGCGCGATAAACTTCTCCCGGATTTAACGTTCATTGGATGGCTTTTGAAAGTTTTTAAGAGCAAACGCGGAGCGTATTTATGAATCATTTTTTTTTTTCGTAAACAATGACTCGATGAGAAAAAGGACTTTGTACGTTTCGCGGAAGGTCGACCATGATTTTCGCATGCGCGGTGTCTTGTATTTCACCGCGAACATTGAATAATGCTCGACGTTAACTTTACGGAATATCCATAGCGATATGGTTTTGTTTTTTTTTGCCAACAGACAACCGTCCTTCGGGAGCCAAACGAGCCCGCGGAGATGAAGGAGGAAGAATTCAATGGACCGAACGAAAATTGGAAATGAAAAAAAGGATAAAATTCTCTCCGTCTCTCTCTCTGCTTTTTTCTCCACGACGGAGAGACATTTAACTTTCAGTTAGCGGAGAACATAAAAGTATCGTAATTTTAATCGCACGCCCAACGTATTCCGCGCGCGCGAGCATCTTCCTACGTGTGTCCTCTCTCATTTCTTCTCCTTTTTCACCCTTTCACCTTCGTCTCACTCTTTTCTTTGCTCGTTCCTCTCGTCGTCGTCGTCGTCGTCGTCGTTTTCACCGAGTGAGCGTCGTGTGGCACGGCGAGAAAAAATGAAATAATAATAAGAAGAAAAAGGGCAGATATATATTCGCGGATGGACCACCAAAGACGCACGAGGCACGAGAGAAACTCTCGGAGGTGTGTATATAAAGAGTATGGACCAAAAGAGATAACGCGCTTAGCTGAGCAATGTTGCGAAACTCATGAGAACTCTCCCTGGTGGTTCTGCACTGGCTGCGTCATTTCTACGTGAGAATCGCCCCGTGGACCACTCAAAAACGCATTTACTCGACATTCTCTCCCCGGCCATTCATCAACGAGACATCGCGTTCATCCTGAATTAATAATAAATTATCCGGCGACAGACGCCCCTGGGTGAAAATTAAACAATGTTTTTTTGTCATCTTCCCGCGCGAAAAATGATCGAGATTTCCTCGTGAATATTCAATGACGAGAAAAAAAGTCTCGGCAAAGTTGGGCCGAAGGAAACATCGGAATTCGTAAAATAATAAAAGTTTCACCGACTTGTGCTCCATATTGGTCATCCAAATTTGGATTTTCTTTAGAGAAAAAAATCAATAAATATCGCAAAGATTGTATATGACTCGGAGGATCCTGAAGGCTGCTCCGGCTGTATACGTATTTTTGGGGCAAAAATATGTCTATTTTACAGGAGGGGGAGAGGGAGAAAAAAGAAAATTTACTCCAATTGCGACCGTTGGTGGTCGCACGAGAAGAGAAACACGTAAAATACACGAGTCCTGGCTCGACGACCCCATGCTCTGTAAAATACGAAATTGCGAGCAACCTGGGCAATTTTCAACCGTATTTTTTCTTTTCTCTTTTTTTTCCATTCGTCGTTCGGTCGAAAGTGGACCTAAAAATATAATTACCCTCGGACCCGGCCTCGTTTTACAAAACATCTCGTCTAAACTGTAACAGCGTTTTAAGACCGTGGGGTTTTTCGTCGTGAGGGGCGAGAAAAAAAATAAAAGAAAAATTGCGGAGAGAACCGAGGCACACGGGCAATCGTAAATTTTTGGCTGCCACCATCGGGGCACTTGCGCGCGCCCGTGCGTCAATGACGAGTCGATTTAAAATGTAACAGTTGTGGAAAAACAGCACGCGGGAGTGACTCTCGTGCGCTCTGCTCGCGTTACGGTTTTAACGTCATAAATTACGTCGTTTTCGAGCTCGGAAAAACGGTACAGCCTCGCAAAGGGAGCACCCGTAAAAGTTACCGACGAGTATTTTTCGTAACTGTAACATCCCCCGACCGGAAGGGTTGAAAAGGACGACGCACTAAACCAATTGCGGAGGAAAATTTACAACTGGAGCAGAAAAACCAGAGCCTCCCGAGGTTGGAAAACTTGCGTACACCGGTCGGTGTGTTTCGCTTGCGTAAAAGCGGCAAAAATCTTACGAATACGTAACATCTTCGGGGGACGAACAAACCGCACTTTTTCGAAAACTCGCCCGTGTGTATTCGAGCTTTTCCATTCACTAAACACCTCGAGAGAACCTCTCCTGAACGATAAAATAATTTTTTCATTCACACGATTTATCAATTTTTCAATCGATCGAAATGCAATTGTAAATTGATTACAATTACAGTAACGCACGATGATAAAGTTCGCCGGAATATTTGTGTGAAATTTTCATTGGTCAGATCGAGAAAAAAAGCCAACTTTCCCGAGGAAAATTCTCGATTCGATATTTCGGTATTTCCCGCTGCGTGCCCGAAAAGTTTCACGTTCAAAGAGTTTTCATCGGTCAGAGGTTCCTTTCCCAAAGGGTCGCCTCCAACAGTAGCTCGTTTCTCTCCCCCGTTAGGTCGCTGAACGCTTCGACACTGACGTTTAACTGGAGCAGGTATGAAAATACATGTCGGAACCGGAAGAGTTTCTGCAACCCGAAAACATGAATTTCATTTGACGAGAGTTATATACGTGTACGGTAATTTTTGTGTCGTCGTTCGGGCGTAAGATTTTGTCGCACATTTGCGCGTCGTCCCTGCGGCCGGTAAGCTCGGGCGTCCCGCTGCGCCAAGCAAAATGGCATTTTCAAAAAGGGGTTTCACAGCCTTCGAACCCCGAAGCTGCGAGGACTCGTTGATTTTATTATTTTATGCAACTGGAGCACGCTTCGTCGCATTGTCGCAGGAATATCGTCTTTACGACGTAATTGTAGGCTAGGGTTAAAAATGTTCACCCTTTTCGTAAAATATATGGTAGCGAGGGAGGTCGAGGGCCAAGGGTTCCGCGGCCTTTGCCTCTGCCGGGGAACCCTCTCTCTCTCCCGCTTCCCGCTTTGCATATACCCCTTGTTTTCTCTAATAAACATGCTGCTTTTGGCCGTAACGCTCGAGTTTTATGGAGACCAATTGGCGCAATTGCGAGGCGAAACGAGAGCGCAAGTCGCGCGTGAGCTGCGCAACATTTTTCACCACGCTCTTCAACCATCCTTTGTCTCGTTTGTACGGTAAATGCCTTTAGGGGGTGATGCTCCAGTTGTAAATAAGAGTTGGGATCGCTCGAAATCGGAGACACTCGCACAAGGGTTGATCTTTCCCCGATTCTCGGAAAAGGGTACGCAAGAAGCCCGCTTCCCTTCTTCTTCTTCCCTTTTCTCATAAATATACGTCACCGAGGGGAACACCGAGGCTGCGTGCCCTCGAATTGCAATGAAAATATGCAACGATGCTCCTTATACCCCCAACAATATGGAAAGTCAAACAGCACGCTCCATCTTTGCCATCTTCATCCCTTTCTCTGCCCTCTCTCTCTCTCTCTTCCTGCATCGCATCTCGCGTCGTAAATCATACAAGCCCTTTGTGTCGTCTTTGAAGAGTCCGATGACTCTTCGGCCACGATCGATTTTTCGGTTTGTCTTTCGCTCGGAAGGGTGGAGGAGATTTTTCCCTCGAAACTTTGAGTGCCATGAAAACTCGCGCAATGAAGATGCTGCATCTTTTCTCTCCTCTGCATCTCTTTCCGTTCCTCCTCGAGTGCAGATCGCGTCGTTAGCTCGGATAACGTATCGAAAAGAGATAAAGATGGCCGTGGAAATGGAGGGAAAGATTCCGCGGCCTCCAAGAGGCGGGGGAGGCTGAGACGATCGACGAGACTCTCTCGATGCAGCGGAAAACTCTTTGGCGCTTGGCCAACTGGTTCAACTCTTTTTTCAGCCCTTTTTGCCTTCGAGTTTTCTTTGAAAGAGATAACAAGCTGCAGTTTGTTCAACCTAGTCGGGCATGCAAGCTCGTACTTTGCTGCAAACTCTTTCGATGGCTTTCGTCCCTGTACCATCATCCCTCGGGGTCCATTATAGACACAACAGACAAGAACTCGATATTTTATATATTTTTTATTTTATTCGACACGTTGACAAAGATTTCCCCAATGTTTCTCGTCCAACCTGACGATAATCACGAAACTTGACGCAATTTTTCCACGTTGTTGCTTTGATCATTCGATAAAACGAACGTTTATCAAGGTACTTTACGTTTGAGTGTTTTATTGTTTCAGTACGCCTTGAATGTTGTTTTACGGAGCGAATGTTTTATTCTCGAAGCGTGGGTTTGATGATTTCATGAGAATAATATACCTGGCGAATTTTGCGTTTACGCGTTGACCGTCCGCGTTGCAGAAATGAGGTTCAATATAAGATCGACCGAAAATGACCATCGTACGTACCCATGGTACCTCGACCTTCGACGTTCAATTTAGCCTGGCCGCTCCCAGTGGCAATAAACCAATAATTACCCAGAGCTCTGATACAAATACGGGCAAATGTAATTCAGACTGCGAGCACGGCAGGCCCGGGCTCTGCCGAGATATCTTTGGTGCTGGACGTTGGCAGAGGGATGATGAGGAAGTAGGTATATTTTTGAATATATATATACACACACACAATATATATATTTCGAAGAACGTCTTTGGCGTCATCGCCGATCCACCCTCGAGGAGCCCCAAAACAGTTTTATGGTAAAAACAAGTCGTTTCTCAGACGTATTTTTATGATTTTTTTTGTCAGGCCGTGAAACGCGCTCGCGTTTACGGTGAACAGCGTCGGGCAACCATAAACATTTTTGTGGAGCAACAGCGAGGAGACCAGATTTTCCTCATTTTTGTACACGCAAAAGCTGCCGGAGAAAATGAAAAATTCGTCTTTTTCCTCTCTTTTTCTCTCTTCCTCTCGCGTGAATATTTTTCACGACCTTTTTGTCGGTACAGTTTCCGCGTTATTACGGTCACCCAAATAAAACACGAAAAACGAACAGTCTACGTGGCTCTCGAACTATTTTTGGAGGAAACGCGCTCGTAACGTTATATTGAGGTGCAAAAATGGAATGGAGAATATGTAGCGTCAGGCTTTTTCGCGTTCGTAAAACTATATTTTTTCCGAGTCGAGACGCGCGGAAAAATTGCTCTCTCTCTCTCTGTCTATCTGACCGATCATTTTTTTTCCTCTCCAAAAGCATCACGAGGCAGTATTCTTTATAGTCGTAAAAATGTTATACTTTGACGAGCGTTTTTCCGAAAAACTGAAAACACGAAACAAGGGATGATAGAGAGAGAGAGAGAGAGAGAGAGAGAGAGAGAGAGAGAGAGAGAGGTCTCATTGCTGACCAGTAAAAACGAGCAAACTCTCTTTTTCGTCTTTCTTTTTTTTGCCTTTCTTTTGTGTCGAGCTGCCTTTTTTCCTTCCTCACCATCGTCGCTCAGCGTCTCCATAAACTCTCGCGCGAATATAAACGCTCGACGACCGCGATTCTTTCTTTTTTTCACGAGGCTCTCAGCTACTCCAGTTTTTACTATTATTAGAGTAATTTTTTGGCCTCCCCGGCGTCCGACAGAAGCGTGCTCTCGTTTTACCGCTGCCACGCGTCATCTTTTCTCACGTTTTTTCCATTTTGCAGCCCAAATTTGCCTTTTTTCCCCTGGCAAAAAGAGGAGCAACGGGAGCAAACGAGCCATCGGTGAGATGGCACTCCAATTTATTGGGGATGAAGCGCGTGTCGTCGTTCTCTCCTCAAACGACAATGGCATCATTTTACTTGGACGTTTTCCATGAAAAGCATCGTAGAAAATTGAGAAAAAGAGCGAGAGACGAGTAAAAAACGCTCAAGACGACGGTCTTTACGCGAATCACGCGATAATCACGTGTGCGTGTGCGTCTCCGTCTCTCGACCGAATCTCGAGATCGCGGGGTGATCGTTCAACCCTTTTAAACTCGTTTCCTCGTACATCCCCGCACGTATACGCTCCTATCCCAAAAAAAACATGGTTTTTTTCTCACACAGGCACGACGCGAGAGATTCACGATTGAGATTAGAGGGCAGATTCACGCGAGGCGATTCATTTTCGAATTCGTATATGGCCGACGTTTATTTTCTCTGTTTTTTCGTCATTTCTTCATTTCCGTTTCTCTCCGTTTTTTATTTTTCATCTCATCGATTTTTCTCTCATCCTTCCCCTCGCGAATCGGTGTGAGTGTTTCAAAAAACAAAAAACCACAAAAAAAAAAACGAAAAGAGAAAAAGATCGCCACGAGGAGATCCCGCGGGTATCTACAACCCTTTTACACACATATACTCGATTCTCGCAACATGGTGTTTCTCGCATTAGTCCCAACTGCTAATCGCAAAAGCACATCTTTTCCAGCGTTTATTATACACGTATATATAAATTCGCGCGAGTCCGCATGGAGGAGGTACACAGCCGCGAATATCGATTAATCAGCCGGATATATCCGTTCTGAGGAAACTGCTCCTCGAGAATCTGCAATTAGCGAAACACATGGACATTCGATGTATGCAAATGTCCTCGTGCGAGTGTCGACAAACGCTTTACGAATGTAAACCCTTCGCTCTCGATCTTCCACTCGTGAATTCTCCCTCGTTTTTTCAACAATTTTTTTTTTCTCAAAATTATTTCACCGAAAGCACACGAGTCCTTCTTTCGCACGAATGTCGAGTGTTTTTTTTCTTTCCATTACTTCCCTCCGCCATATATAATGCGAGGAAAAAAAAATGTGGTTACACGAAAGTACTTCCGTTACGTCGGAGCTTCGTAAACGCTCGTAAAAATCCGACACGTTTTCTCAGTGTGTATCAACATCGCGGCGATAAATTTGTCACAATTAATCCATCTTAAATTCCTCCCTTATTAATCAGAGCCCGTTCGCAGCAGAGAGCGAGGTTGGAAAACACGCCTGGTGGACTCGTCTCGTGTATCTCTCGAATTTACAAACAGCATCCATCATGGAGGAGGAAGAGGAAGAAAAAAAGAAGAAAAAACACGCGTACGCAGCGGACGAAACCCGTTGAGATCGTAATGTGTCAATTTATCGTTAGTCATTTTCGTTTCATTGTTCGCAGCTTTTCCGTCGTGAGAGAGGAGGAAAAAAAACAGTCGTATTTCTCTCGTCTCATTTTTTCCTCGTTTTTTTTTCCGATCTTTTATGCGAACCACATGCCCGCGCGCGTCTAGCTCTCAGCTGACAAGTTTAAAGATGCTGTACTCCGCGTGGTCCACGGCGACGGATCCTGATATTTTTCACCGCCCACTCTTTTTTCTCTCCCCATCTCTCGCTCTCGTTTTCTCCTCGAGAGAGACGCACGCGAGAGCGTAAATGCCGCGCTCGCAGATGTCGTTTATTTCTCTCGGTGGACCGCGCTCCTCGCAGCTTCTGTTCTCCCTCTTTCGTCCAATGACCATAACTTTTGTCGCATCTCGTTTTTCCACTCTTTTTCTCATTTCTCTCGCCTTATACGCGGCTAATGGAGATTCGGGAGCTTATTTATCGCGAACGGACCGCATATCGCGTGCGGGACCTGCGCAGGGTGCGATAATATATCGTGGACATCGAGGGGAAGAAAAATTCGCGTAATTAAAATCTTGCGATGCGCACACACGTAAATACGCCGGATTTCCGTAAATATTTCCCACGTGTGGGACGATCGAATTTTCCCCGAGACGAAGCGACCAGTTTCTCGTCTTAATTGCGCGTTTTTCCGCTTCCGGTTTCCCCGTACTCGGCGCCATTTAATTTACATCAAACACGTGTAAAGCACTTTTGGAAATAATAAATAAACGTAACGAGGAAAGAAAAACATCCTCGCGAGTCTTTATGGCTCGGGAAGAATTTGTTTCTGTTCCTTCGCGTTTGTTTGCTTCTGGCCTGCGTCGCATCTTCCTCGTCTTCATTGTCTCTCGTCGCTCAAGAGGGATTTCACGCAGGTGCCAAGCTCCGAGGATCTTCGTTAAGGATGAAGATCCATCTTTCCTCTCCCGATTTTCCGGCGATTCAACGTTCCCAAAACACTCGGATCGCGCGTATCTTTTTTTCTCCATTGTTTTACCCAACGGAGGCTAATGTTTGTCGTAATTAAACGAAAAATTTTGAGCGAGCGGGCCTCTCGGAGGCTGGCGTCGTCGAGAACTCGTCGGTTATGTTTATTGGTGAGAGAAAAAAAGAAACGAACGTGATGAATCACAGAGAAATTTTCATTAAGGAGGCCGCCATCGTTAAGCCAGCCTCGGCGCTTCGTGCGGCAAGGTTTTGGTCCATGGAGGGCCCTGTACAGCCTCCGCATTGCAGTAGCAATAAAAGGCGGCGACTTGAAAGAGGGATTTTCCATTTTCAAAGGAGTCTCGCCCGGCACGTTCTCACTCACGCAGCATCCGAGCTACCTCGTACGCACTTGTACACTGTGATGTATGTATTTTTCTTTTTTCTCGGAGCAAAGTCCCTGTCGGCGGTCGGATCCACACCGAATATCCATCAGCCCTCGGCAGAATCACGGTGCAATATACGTTTCCTTCGGCTACCGCTTTTAACGGATCTTCATCTCCGATAAACGAAGAGATATCATTTTTTTCTTCTCTTTTCAAACACGAGAATTTTACAATACCGTTCGGCAAACTCCTCAGCCTCAATTCACACGCTAGATTGCGGTGTTAAAACGCGTTTACGACGCCAGGAGCCATCATCACCCGTCCGCTTCCGAATTTCCAGCCGCTGCTGCTCATCTCTCTGATTTTTCGTTGAATACACTCATTTTATTTGGTTCGAATCGTCTCCGATTTTTCTGTACAACTATTATTTTTTTATACTTTGACTAAAACGACTCGCGAATGAAGGTAGGCGTCGTTTGCCCCGTCAAAGTGCCTCGCTCGCAATATGTCGTCGAAAAGTTTTCAAGCCTCCAGAAGGACGCGTGTCGAGCCTCCGGAGTCGAGAATTTTTTTCATCCAGCTTCACTCCCACGACTTCAAAGCCAGTCGTTCAACAATCGCCTGGGCAAAGTCGCTGTTTGAGTCTCGTTCGATGGGCGGAGAACCTCGCTTTTTTCCTAGAGGGCGAAATACGCGACTATTGTACATGTACGCATTTTGCACTCGCTCGTGTTTCCTTTAAGGGGCATCGCGGCGTTGACGTTTGCCTCTGCGCGTCGTTAAAATCGTGCGGAACTCTGTGATCAAAGTCTGAATTTCCATGGAATCCGTTGGACAATTGGCCAAATTTTCGGAGGATGTTAAAGAAGCTCGACGCATGGGGTGTTTTATTATTGCCAGTCACAGAGGAGGCAGGAGGCAGGAAACTTGGCGTGCGCTGTGACGTCAAAATTTTCGATATTTTATTTCACACCGCGAAAGAATAAAGTGGGTGAAATGAGGGACGAACGAGAGGTGGGAAACACTCGAAGGATATAACGATATTCATGAGATTCGCCGCCCTCGAGACCAGACGCCGTGAAATCCAATGGGGCGCGGAGAAAATGCATGGAAAATTTCCTTCCCCGCACCGTGAAAATGTTCGTGAAATTCCGGGTGAATAAGAGTCCTCTCTTTCCTTCTCTCTCTCTCTCTCTCTGGTTTTATACGTCGTAATACTGATTCGTCACGAATAATCCAGTGTATGAAAAACAGGAATTGTGAAATTGACCGTTTTTCCTGGATAAAATCGGCGGGTAATTTCCCCGATTTTTAAAATCTCGTTTTTACGATTCACCGACCTCTCCTACACCCGTGTCACACGTTTGTTCCGCTTAATTACACGTGTAATCGCCGTCAGCCGAGTTTCAACAGGAAAACAACAAAAGTCATCCTCGTGTTTGAAAATTCTTTGAAAAACACCATGCATATTGCGCGATATCTTTGCATATTTCGGTATATTCAACGAGACTCTGAAACTTCTCGACGGAGAGAAGGATAAAGGGGTATTCAACGTCGACCGGAGAGGGAACAAATGAATAAAGAAAAAAAAAGCGTACACGCGGGGTTCTCGTGCGACTCGAAACGCGGATAGCCTCGCACGCACGTGATGCGTGCTCCAGCACGTAAAAAAAAGAAAAAAGAAAAACGTAAGCGTTTTACATCTCGACTCTGCGACTCTCCGTTGCTTCTGTCATGCCGGGTCCGTCGCTACCGTATGGGTATGCCGGAGACGAGGCTCGGACGCCGATCGGAGAGAAGAAACGTACGTGTAGGAAAGAGCGACAATGCGCGGGTGGAAAGATCCGAGGAATATCGTGCGGCGAGCAAAAGTGTATGCGGAGAGGGTCGACCGAGTCAAATCGTGAAAGCTCCGTCGTCGTTGTCGTCTCTGCGACTGCAAGACGGAGTATTTCACGTGGACGTTCAAGTATTGTCGCGTTCCGCCGACGGGTCAGCGTTTACGGAATCACGAACACGAAATGTTCGTCTCCTTCTTCCTCTCCCGTCTCTCCTCTCGTTCCTCTCTCTCGCCAGCACGAGGAGATCTCTCCGGACGATACTTTTGAGGCTACTTAAGGAGTACCCCGCACGTCCGGACGGTCGCGCGCGCCTGTACCCGAGGGACACTCTCTTTCCCCATAGAACATCGTTCCCCGCGTCGAATCAACGATTTCACGGAGACCGATGCGGCTTTTGCCCGCTTCTCCGCCCACAAGACACTTTTAACAATTTCTTTCGATCCTTCGCTCTTCCGTCGTGTACTCGTCGAAAAACACGACTTTGAGACACGAATTTTACAATGTCCCTCAACGTCGCGTGCAGCTGTCGGGAAAAAGCGCTTTTAAACAAAAAAAATATGTATGCAGAATTGCTTTTTCGTTAAAAAGTCGTCGAGGACTTTGTCGATGTCGATGATGATGGTTTCGAGGAGAAAAATCGTGGAGAGTCAGGCCCCTTTCGTCATTCTGCAAAAGTAGAACGATCGGACGTTTTTTTTCCGGGTATCGAACGGTTTTTTCGTTCGAGAGCCAGCAGCAGCGGTGAGAGGCTGCGTGCGAGAATTTGAATCGCTCCACGATTTTGTAAGAGCCGCGAAAGATCGCCGGGACCGTCACGGATTTCGAATCGGCATTCAAACGATTTTCTCGGACCACATTTTTCCGAGACACGGATGTCGTGTAAACACAGTGTCGAATGGACCATTTATTCGAGGCAAGAGACGAAATGAAAAGCGTAACAACGACCGAGAGGAATTCGGAGCTCCTCCGTGGATGACACTCGCGCGGATTCACCCTGCTTGTTAGCAGATGCGATCCGCTCGTGATCCGCCTGGGTTTTCACATTTTTCACGGGTAATCCTCGATCCTCTCGCGTTTCCAGCGAGATGAAACGTCATTCACGCGAACCTCGGTAGATTAAAAAATCATCCTCGGGTTAATAAAATCGCCGCTCAGTCTCAAAGTAAAATAGAAAAAAAGGGCAACCGAAAAATGAGTCTGCTTCCATTTTTCATGGAAAATCCTTCCGGATTTTAACGCCGTTCGTCAGCAGGTAGGAGCAACGGAAAGAGACCCATCGATCTCGCAACACTACTCGAAATCTCTTGCGCAATTGCCGGCGTAAAGTTCAAAGGATGGAGAGGAAAGATTGGAAATCCTTTCGCCCTTGTTCCTCGCGCTATAAAACCGAGAGCGGAAGTCGTTACATTTATATGTACGCCGGTCCTTGAGGATGGGATTTTCAGGGTGAATATATCGCCGCCTTGAGAACCACCTCGAGCGGGCGATCGAAAGTAACAGCGTGTGTATTTATTTATTTTTTTTTTTACAACGTCAGAGTACGGGAGACTGAAAAAACGCTTAATGTTCCCCATGGTCCGATCATCGTGGGCATAAATATATTTCAGGGTTCGCTGCAACGGCGTTTTATGGCTTCCGGAAAAATTACTTTACAGTTTCGTTGAGGGCACATCGATGCGCGCACTGCGAACAGTCCGCGTTGAGCGCGGAGCAGCGCAATTCCGAAATATGACCACATTATTACGGATTGTCACCAGGCATTGGTGCGGGACAATCGAAACTCGTCCGAGGCCGTAAATCATCGAAACTCTGCAGACTTATGCAATTTTATTGCGGTCCTCCTGATCTCTCGTGAAACGAGAGGAGAGACGAGATGAATCGCGCCTCGTCGGAGGAAAAAAGCACGAGGATAAAGTGGGAAAGAAAAAAAACGTTATACGTTTACGAGGCTACCTTCGCTCGGGGGTGGAGGCGTTTCTTTCTCTCGCGTACGGTTTCGCGCCGACGTGGCCGCATCCGAGGAGAAGACGTCATAACTCAAGAAAACGTTTTTCACTAATGAAAAAAACAAGGGAGAGAAAGAGAGGGACGTGGAGCAAGATATATCCTCCGGAATGCTGCTGGTGGACAGCCAAAAGCCGTCATTTTCATCTTTCTGTCTCGTCATCAGCGCTGCGTAACGGGGCCCCCCGCGGAAAAATCCCATCTCTCTCTCGAGAGAAAAGCAACGTACACGATATCTCCGCAGTGTTTACCGACCTCCTAACGTTTTCTGGCCATATTTCGGTGGCCCATAAATACAACGGATGTCGTGGCCAAAATATGACTAGTCTTACGGGGTCCATTGTGTCATCTCCGAGAGGGAACATCCCTCGCGCGAGGGGCTCATCTCTCCGGTCCTCACGCAGATTTTCCAACGGAATACGCGGTAGCTCTGGGGTTCTCCGGGTTTCCAACGTCCTTGAGGATGGATCGCATTGTGTTGCGCAACCGGAAGCGTTCTCATCTTCGTCGTGGTAATTTTCCAAACAACCACCGTCAAACATTTTCGCTGCAGCATCAATTAACGCTGCCAGAAGTTCCATAAAAACAACCAACGAAACCGATACTTTGCCTCGACTTTTAAAAAAATAGAATAGATGAAAGAACGAAGCTACTAGCGTTGCTGTAAAAAATGGTGCACCAGCGCGGATGTTTTTCACCGACGGCGTCATAAAACCCGCGCGGAGCATCCTCCGCGAGGCTTTTCGTCACCGCTTAAGCGGCTTGATCGAGATATTCGATGACTGCGTAACTCCCTCCGTACACCGTCATCCGAGTAAATCCTTGCGGAGTTTATATCCCGAGGCGCTGGGATGAAATACGAGCGTCGCTCCTCGACGTTCTCCTCATTGCAGCGAAATATATAGTGCACGCGGTGCTTGCGGAACGTAGACACACACACGGTGCTGGCCGGTACTCTTAGACATCCTCAGAGGCTCGCCAGAGACCGCAAGGATAATTCAATGATCGTATTATACGCGTATAAGCGTGTGAAATAAAAAGTAAACGCGCATAAATCGATACGCGCGTGGAGAAAAAGACGCCGGGCGCGAATACGGCGCGGAACACTCGCGAAATAACTTTTTAGTCACTGCGTATATTCTTGCCTCGATACGCACTTGCCGGAAGAGATAAAAAGGCCGCGTAAGTACGTGGTTAAGCCGATAAAACGTTCTCGCAGTTGCTCGTTTTTCCTCTCGATAATATCATTATTATTATTCTTCCAACTCTGGTTTATCGATACTCCCCTTACGTTTCTACGAGATAATCAAGCTCAACGGGTTCTCTCGCGCATCGAACACCTTGTATATTTATTAGCCCGGCAGAGTGTACTTTTTTCCGCCTTCGCGAGCGCGCATACGCATTTATCTCCGCCTGTGTATCATACATCGCGGATGAGCGCTATTAGTCGCTTGTTACGGATGCATACGTACATTTTTACGCATGCGGTATTTATTTATTTATTTATTTATTTATTTATAGACGCGAGACGACATGAAACTCACCGCGGGGAATCCTCGCGCTCGTTCGCGCCCCGAGACCCGCATGACCCGCGACGAATCGGGTTTTATTACGATTAAAAGAAGGAAAAAAAATCGTAAAATCCTTTTACTGCTAGACCAGCAGACGCACTCGAGAACGTCTGCTTCAGCGGTTTAACTCGCTCTCTATCTCGCGCTTCTCAGCAGGTGTCATAAAAGACGAGCGAGAGCAGAGTCCATGGAATTTCTTTCGTGATCGAAAACTCCGACTCTCCGCTGTGTCTTTTTTTTTCACGCGAGACGCACGCGCGTATGAGAAGACGACGAAAAACAGCGGGTTGTAAATTCTCGAGCGATCGATAGGGCCGTTTTGAGGAGAAAAAAAAGTGTGAAACACTTTTCGAGCGTCTTCGGCGTTTATCGACGGTACTCGAAAACATTTCCTCTCAGCGATCATCGAATCATGCTTTTTTTTATTTCCCTCTATTGATCAACAGCTCATCCACTTTGTACGAATTTTCTCGACATCGGAATGTCGAAGATTTTCGCAAAAATAAAATTCAAACGGTATATACATCGCGGTCGAGGCGTCGGAAACTTTGCGGTGAAGAATCTCCAGGCAAAAGGGTTGAAGTTTTCCCTGGATGACGCTACGGACGTATAAACAAAATGGCAATAAATCACGCCCCTTTTATTTCAATATCAAAAGAGCACGAGAGTCAAAAAGAAAACCGCACGCCGAGGATATTCGACAAACGTCAAACTTTCCTTTCCCCCTGGATCTGCTTCTTCTTCCGCTCCCCCACCCTCGAAATACACGAGAGCAGCCCAAGTTGGGGTCATCCGGGGATGATTTTTCGACCGACGAGCCGAATCACACAACCCTTTCGCTCTCGGAGTCTCCTCGCTCTCGGGTCATCGTAAAATCCATTGATCGTTCGATCAACCGCACTGCTGACACACCTACGAAATTTACCGCGCTCGGTGCGGTATTTTTACGATACCGGGAGATCCAGGAGGCTCCTCGTGCCGAAAGGATTAAGAAAATACATTCTTCGAGTCCTTTATAATCGAAACTTTGTCCCATTTACGCGCGTAAAATATGACGGGCGATTTTTCCGTGCGAAAAAAAAGGATCATTCAATGAGGTTTTATTTGCGAAAATGATGTCTTCATCCGACAACACTAAAGGCGAATTATGACGAGTTCTGGACCACACGGTCGTAAAGGCAAAATCTCGTGCGGTTGCTCCGCGGCTTTCTTGGGCTTCCGTGCTGAAAATCGGTGATTGCGGCGTGACTCTGCAGGGGTGCAGCAATTTTCATTATACCCTTTCCCGTTTTCCATCCCTCTCGCTCTTTCGATCCATTCTTCCATCGATTTCAGATCTCATTGTCATCGACGAACAATGAATCAGCACCGAACGCCGTAAATATTGCGGGATTAACCGAGCCGCCTTAATCCGACAGCCTGCCGCACACGTTCCTCAAAAGTCAATCCTTTCGTTTTTGTTTTCGAGAAACTTTGCGCCTCCCCCGATTCTCCACCGGCACGAGACAGTAGCGAAAATGGTTTGAGCCACCGAAAATGACTTTTGATTCCTGGTACGAGCGAGTCCCCCCCCGGCACTTTCCAGCCGGGCTGACCAACCGATTTCTTTCGGACCGTATTGCTTTCGATGTTTCCTCATTTTCGACTCGAGCTCGGACGTTTCCTCGAGGGAATTCCCCACCGAAAGAAAACGGCATTCAACGTCAGGATATAATAATAAGGCAGAGCACGCGTTCGCGCTTGGTAGCATTGTTCTAAAAACCAACCCCACCCATTTTCGATGGTTGTAAATCCAAAACGATCCGCCCACTTGTTATTCGGCAGGTCACCGAGCCACGAGGCTACTCGGGACCTTCAGCCCTTTTTTTCTCTCTTCGTTGGACGCGTTTCCGGCCGATTTTTCCTCGAAAATTCGCCGAGGTTGAGCCTGAAGATGCATCGAAATGGATTTTTTTTGGTTATGCTTGCGCAATGGCGGCTCACCCGCCGATAACGATCGAGATCCGAGCATGGCCAGAATGGACTCTCGATCTTTCGACACCCCCGTGCTGGAATTGCGGATAATTTGAAATTGAAATTGCTACACGACCATAAGAGACATCCGCGTGTTCCTTCGCCGCGTTCGCATAATGCACGCACCACAGAGGTCCCCTTTTCTCCGCGAGAAATTCGCGCCTCGGATTCCCCTCGCTCGCGACTTCTTTTCTTTTTAAACTCGCTTTCTTCCTCCTTTCTTCACTTTTTCTCATCCATAAACTCGCGCCCTGCGTTTCTTCGGCGATTCCCTCGCCATTGTTCGGCGCAAACAGCCCCGAGTTGCTCCTTCCGCTTCGGCAACGGAAAACAAATGACCAAACGAATAAATGCAGTTGGAAGGAAAAAAAAAGACTAGCTCGTGCCTGGTTGGCTCTCGCGTTTGCCTCCTTCGTTAAAACTAACGTGTGTCACCATTATTTTTAATATCGCAAAAAAGCTCGACCGTTTCGGGGGGTGCCAAAGAAATCGGGGCAAAAATGGATGGGAATCGTCGTGAGAATTTTTTTTCTCCTCCCTCGCGATCTCACGTCTAGCTTGTATGTTTTTTTACAAACAAATCTTATCGAAAAGGAGAAAAGTCGAGCCCGCCGTTTCCCAACGAGAAAAACATGCTGCATCAACCTTTTTCATCATTATTTCTTCTCCCGTCTGGTCCATTCAATTCTTCCCACTTTCCTCACTCGAGGAACGCGAACGCTCGATGCAAGATTGAACCTGCCATCGCAAATGCTCGAAACATTATAAAATATGATTAAGTATCTTGCATACCCGAGCACACACACGCCTGTTTATGTGTGTGTGTGCGGCGCGACAGGCACACGAGCGTAGATAAAAATTATAATTGCAAATTGACGAGAATATAGCACATGCGAGACGTGACGCTAATTGCTATTCACAAGAGCACCGGCTGGATACTTCGTCAACGTTTCTACATTCATTACCTGCGACGGAACGTTCCATATGTTTCGATTCCCACCATAACGATGATTGAAAATATGATGGTACAATGTTCGATCCGATCGCAAAAATCGTAATTATATTTGTCGAAATAATTGTCGGGCCAATTCTCATCCCAATGTGGTCTCGAAAATGAGCATTTTTATTCTCACTTTTCACTCGTCATCGCCTTTGAGCCGCGAAACGAATGTACGCCGCGTGGCTTCGCGAAAAGCGGCACAAGCTCTCCGATATTCCGTGCCGACAACCGCGGTATATTCAATTAATTCACGCTTATTGCATCTCGCGACAGGCGCGTCCGTGAATCACAAGACAACCACGCGTCTTTCATGCCGAGAGAAAAAAAAAAGGGCAGAAACTCGCGCGAATAATATAACTCGTAGGTGTAGAATAAACGAACGAACGCGTCGTGCCACGTTTGCCCATCGTCCGTGTGCACGTAATGTAATACCGCGGCATGTGTGGAATGAATCGCTGCGAGCCACGAGAGTCTTTGCGCTGATCGTCCGGCACACGTAATTATACGGCGTATTACCGCTAATTGACACGCTAATTATCGATTCGACGAGCTTTCCATAATAAAGTCTCTGCCTCTCTCTCCCTCTCTCTCTCTCACTTCCTTACGTATATTTTACAATCTTGAAACGTCGCTCGACACACTCGCGATCACACAGATCAATTTTCACGCGTTCAGCCACGAGATTCGAACTCGCGATTCTTTTTTTTTTCCGTGTGTCACGCGCGTGCAGTAAAATTCCATCTCGCGAGCCGATATAAGAATGCCAAGTTTACATTGGAATATACCGATCGTGACGCCTCTTTGCGCACAAAAAAAATACAGCATCGATTTGACGGTTCCTAACGATGGAGGTATCGCAAAAAAAAATTAAACAATCTGGGCGAATTACCATACTTTGGGCAAAGACACGCCTGTGGGGCATGGAAAAGGTGGCGTGTGCGTCCAACCTTAACGAACCTTGTACCGTCCGCGTATATCGGTATCATGTATCTTATCTTCTTGTCGACTTTTCGCAGGCATATGTGACGCATCTCCGCTGTGAGAACATATTAGGGTGGTTTAAAACAAACATAGTGGTATTTTTCTCGCCCCATCAAATGGGAAAATCATTTCACGAGGATTTTTTTCATGCCGGAAACTGTATACCACTTTTTGATACACCACTGATATACTTTGCGATTTATACGTATAGTATATACGCATAAACAAGGCGTGCATTCACGTCGACCGGAAACCGGAGAGGGAGAGGGTCGCTGTTCGGTTTTTGCCGAACATAAGCGCGATCGCAAACTCACCCCGCATTTTTCACTGTCAATGGCAAGGACCACCAATCGATAAGCTCCGAAAGGTCCACGGGATGAAAAAAGGAGAGCGAGATGGTCGGCAAAAAACAAGCGTGTGTCTTTCGCTGCTCCGGAGCAGCGGGTATACAACCTCGGGTGTGGACCATCACCCTCGATGTCGAAGACGCCCCTCATCCGCGCGACAATCGAGATAAGGATGTACGTGTATCCTCCGCGCGAAGGAGGAAGGTTGTTCCCAGCAGGATCCCAACATAGTAAAGGAACACGGTTAATTAGATGTCCCTGCGTCTGAGAGTTCTCAAGCGGCTGCTGCGACCACTCTCGTACCGATGGAAAGCAGAGGACTCGAATTATCCCTGGGTTTCCAGATGTATATACCGCCATTGCCCTTATTGATAAATTAGGTTTGCACGTAGGGCGGGCTTTCGAGGATTCCATCATCCTCTCCGAGTAAATTGCCCATTGAACGTTCCGAACTGAAAAAAAATCATGCCGCACGGAACTATGCAGCATCCGGGTCCATACCGCATCTTCCCTCGTTTCTTCGATCTTCATCCCCTTCCCATGCAGTGGTACACTTGGTAATTATACGGGTGTATTCAGCCGGACGTTACTCGTACATTTTCCCATGGAAAAGTATGATGGTGGCACCGTCGAACGCTCGGCTGAATCGCCCTCGTCTTTCCTCACCCACCCAGCCCACATGCTCTTTATTTGATTTCATTATCCACGCGGATTTACCGGCCATGTTCCTTACCCGACGTTCGACCTTGCCACTCGGTCGAAAGGGTTCCAACTTGCTTTCGCAATTGCTTTCCTCCTGAGCGGCATCAAAGGCCGCAAGACCGCAGACACCATCGCGAGGCAAGACCCCTACGGGGGTTTACGCAAAAAGTGCAAGATGCAATGATAGCGCGAGCAAACGTACGCCAGCAGAGAGTGGGCTTTCTCGGTGCGCATAGCAGCTGTTACTCCGATACTCTGCTCTTTCCAAGAGGCCTTTAATGTTCTCCCTTATCCTTTAGTGTTTTATTACATACGAGTGATTCCTCTATGTTTTTTTTCGGCTCTCGGATACCTCAGAATAGCACTAGGGATAGCTCTCACACGCGCGATCGCACGATTCCGCTGCAGCATCTCAATTTTTCACGTTACTTAATCCGCCAAAATCCAATCCAAATTCCCAAGATCCTGGAAAAGTCGCGAGAAATTATAGATTTTCTTTTTCTCTTCCAGTCTACAATATCTCAAGAGACTATCAAGACGTTTTTTTCAAAAACTCGATATTTCAATGAGAAAATAGTAGTTAATTAAATCAAATTCGTATTATTGCATTTTCGCAGCGAAATAAGAGATTTTCGATGAAGTATCGGTATATAATCGTGATTTTTCGTTTGTAATCTCGTAAAATCCGGAACGTTGACGTTTTATAAAGATATAATATTAATTCCCGCTCGGTGCGCACATGACGTAAACGCACTTTCTCCGATGCTCTCCGGGTACATGAAGCCCGCGTGCGGCATATGGCGTTCAATGTTTTTTCTCGGGGATTAATTATACGTAACTCGCATTGATGGCAAAGGAGCGCCGCTCGTTCGCTCTCCCTCTCTCTCTCCGTTTCTGCCGGTATTTCGCAACGACGCATGGGCAACCTTCTCGATGATCTTCCATTTCTCCGAGGGAATCCAATTTCACGAGATCCTCCGTGGTGAACGATACCGTATCCAGCAAACTATGAAAACTGGCTTCGCGTCTTGCAACGCATGCCGACAACTTTTTATCGCCCCTCCTTGCGAGCGGTAAGGACGAAGCTGCGCGGCACGCATCAACGTGAAAGTCGTTCAAGGTCAAATGGAAATGAAAAATCCGGCCTATCGGGTATGACCTTGACGGGAAAACCTCATCGGACTTGAGGGGGACAGGACAGGATCGAAAAATCGTCAAAGTACAAACGGGAAAATCTCCACCTGAATCACCGCGGATGCTCGCGAGAGGAGCAACAATGGAGGTCACGCGCATCCATCTTATTAACGGATGTTAATCATGTCTTCAACGGCGCGTCGTTCGGGCATTACCTCGGCGACCACCTTGGTTGGCGAGCATTGTTCGCTGCATCTTCGAGCTCCCCTCTGTTCTCCTCCGGCTGGTCCACGACTGAATCACCGCGGTGAATCCACCACCCCTGCTCGCCGGTGTATCCGTACGTGCGCATGTGAGAAGAAAAAGGAGAGAAAAAGAGAGAGGAAGCGCATATATACCAGCGACCGTTTCTCTTGTAATAAGATACTCGCCATCTTGGTATGTAAATGCCAGCCATTCATTACGTTCCGGGTTGAATGATTGGAGCCTTTGCGGGAATCCTCTCACGACAAAGGCCGTATCATCGCCGCGGACACACGTGGACCAAAGAAATAAAAAGGAGAGAAAGACCGCGAGGGAAGCAAGGAAAATAATGTATAAATGGCGAGTGGATACCGCGCGTTGAACGAGAGTAAACAAAACGCTGGATTTGCATAAACCCGCTGGATTTGACAGTGGAAATAATCGTTCGGGAATGCGCTTTTAAAAGCCACGTAACTGGGTGGTACGCCTTGTATCATATACCGCGTTTTCGGCAATGCGGGAGGGCTTTGTCATTTCCCACGGACCTTTCACTCATATCCATATCCAGCACAGACCATGCGCGCGCGTGTGTGTGTGTGCCTTTACAACCTTGCTGCATATCATTACACTCGCGGGACAACTATGGTGCTTGTAATTATCCTCTCAATATTAATGAACCGATGGGAGAGTCTATGAACAACAGAGGCTTTAGGTGTAGTCGTGTAGTCGGTATCCACCGAGTGAAAATTGCCGCTGGTACGCGTCTTGCACGCTGCGAGGGAATCTCTAAAATTAGCGAGCCGGCTGATCCTCGTATGTGTGTGAGTGTCTGTCGTAGACAGAGATGTGCACGTGTGCGAGAGCGGACGCGGACGTTTGTACACGGATTCGCCCGACGCGGAGATGAACTTTGATCCCTGGGCGATGTAGAAAGAACCTTAGACCCACGGATCGACGGGTCGCAGACGATCAACTATCGATACACACCGGGAGAACCGACTGGTAATATCCGAACAGGTTTTATGGGAAATATTAACACCGTTAGGCACCGAGGCATCGATTAGATACACCTCGTAAAAACTTCCACCGATTCCGCTAATCGATGGACTCTCCGTCTCTCCTCTCGCTCGGTCCAAGCCCATTGCGGATGGATACGTTTTTGCTCGTTAGAAAATTGTACAGCATCAACGCGATTGGGGGAAAAGAATTCCTTTTTTCACCTCTCTCGTTATTCCTTCTCGATCCGATCGTTATTTTTTTCGCTCTGCATCTTTCCTCCAACGAATCTCGCGCGGTCGGCTGGTTTATCGATGTCGCGAATGGACCATCTCGGATTTTCGTCTTTCGGCTCGTTTTTTTTTTTTCTCTTCGTATCTCCTCTGGTTCTCCGGTATTCGGCGGCTGCGCGCGTGTACCGAATGAATCGCACCCACGTTCGACTTTAACGGCATCGCTCGGGACCGTTTACATGCACGCGCCGGGGCTCTCCGAAGATGCTTCTTTTTGTTTCATGGTTTATGAGATTCGCCGCAGCTGCCCGGTTACCAACACCCCCGCAAACTCAATATTCAAATTAGCGATCAACCCGCGCCCTCCTGCCTGTTTATGAACACGCGCCCGCCCCTCGTCTTCCTTCCTTCGCGTCCGCAGCATCCCGCTCGTGCGTGT
Source organism: Heteropelma amictum (assembly GCA_959613375.1). NCBI lineage: Eukaryota > Metazoa > Arthropoda > Insecta > Hymenoptera > Ichneumonidae > Heteropelma > Heteropelma amictum. The sequence continues at coordinate 15,413,703 of OY390727.1, forward strand.
CTCTCCGATAATGAGAAAAAAACCTTTCGCCGAACGCAGTATCGCCACAACGTGATATCCTCCGCGTTCCGTCTCAAAAATAATGAACAACCAGTTACGTCGACCCTCTGATTCGGGGTGTTTCTAAAATTGCACTAAAACCTGCGAAAAAAAAAATTACAAACTGCGAAACGGGAGATCGTTCAATATCATCGAGGCATCGGTGGATGCTGCGAGGG